>AZIM01003593.1:148406-158889 GCA_000516915.1 Ophiophagus hannah | reverse complement strand
CAGAGCTACCGGTTCTATAGAACTGGGCCGAACCGGTAGCATCCCACCCTGGCTGTTTGTACCAGCAGTTATCCAATGTAGTGTTTAATGAATGTTTAATGACATTCTCTGTTTTCAATTCTGAGGGGGGAAAATCACCTTCATCTGGGCTTGTGCCTTTTCTTCCTGTCAACTATGTGCTACGTGCAGCATGCCATCTCCAGAAGTTAGATCTCTTTCTATCCGCCATCTATCCACCATCTCCAGAAGTTAGACCTCTTATGCTCAAGTTTCCTTCTGGCATTTTTAAAAATATTCTGGCTCTCATAAATTTACGATCTCTCTCAAATTAGCTTGTAGACTCCGAGGGAGTCAGGGTCTATAGTTTGAAAATCCTCATCCTAAGGCATTCTCTTTTATAGGAAGTTAACATATGTCAGAATACAACTAAATTTAGATTATCCTGAATTAATGCAAAACAGCAGCTGCAGGAGGAAGTAAATTAACATGCTGATCGTTGATTAGATAACAGGGTAAGATGAAGCCTTTATCATAATTTTCTTCCAAAGTATGGAACTTTGAATGTGCATTAAAATTGAAAGTATGCAGAACACTACTTTTATTTTTGTTTCCTATACGATGTGGATTCTTCCTTTTGGCAAATGTACAGCTATTTATATTAAAAGTTACAAAAAGCTTTGAAATAAAATAGCTCAAAAACAAATTGATATTATGGGTTTGCATTCAGAAAATGTTTAATTTTTGAAAGAAAATATATTCTATTTTTTAAGTGAACCAGGGATGAAATACACTAATTTTTGACACCTTTCAAACTAAGAAGGTAGGAAATATAGTTTCCCTGTTGCAATAAATAAATTGTTAATTTTTCAGATATTCATATTACCATTACATCTAGATTTATACAAGTCTTTCTAACAGCACTATATTTTGGTGCTGTATTTGGTCTGAAAAGATTTCTAACATCATACTCTTATGAGCTCAGAGGATTTAATTATTATAAATGAATTATAATTTCCAATGGAATAGACTTGGCCACTGGGTGTCACTTTTGCACCCAATATATAAAGTTCATTTTGAATTAATGAATTTTTAGCATAATACCCAGCTTAAGGAACTATACCACATAAATTTGAGCATGTAAAACTAAATTTCACTATGATGACACAAGGTGATGCTGTTTTTCCATAGACTTCACAAAAATAGGGGTGAAAACAGTAAGTTTAGATCGCAAACATTTGTTTTTCCTGATGAATCCAGTTTAGTCACATATTTAACTGCTACATTAAAAATTAGAACTAGAGCTAAAGTGATATGAATCTGCATGTATGTCTGTACAGACAAGCACACAATGACAGGTGACAAGCTAACTTTGTATCCATTTTAATAGTATCTATGTGATTATGTAAAATAAATACAATTATACACAAAATGGGAAGGTGTTAACTAGAAAGCTTATTTCAATGTGCCTCAAATAAATTATAAAATGTTAGTGTAATTTCCGAAATAAACTTTTCTTTAAAGATCCAAATCAGAGTTATAAAAATAATATTTAAAGTAATTATGTGGACTTCCATGTACTGCACTAAACATAATTTAGTTTTAAAATAATTTATCAGCGCCCTCTTTTCCTGCAATTCTTACTTCTATTGCTAATTAAGCATGTCTTCCTGTCAGTTTATGAAGTTGAAGCATCATCATAGTTTATTGGTAATTGCATACATCATCCATTAATTATGATGCAAAAGTAAACTTTTCTGTTTATCTGTAATCTAGAGGTTTAAACTTAACCCTGCACAGTTACAATTCTAGAAAAGTTGTATACTATATGTACAGTTACATATTACACATTCCAGAACTGATTGACATATATTTAGTAGTTTCCTACTTCTCAACCTACAATATTTCAATGTTTCTTAATTTTATAATCTGAGAAACACTACTCAGCAATTTGCATTGTTGATAAAAATTGATTTTTTGTAGTCTGTTTCCTATGTCAGCTAATGTGACATATTAAAAATATAGACTTCATTATAGTACATGAGACAGCAAGAAAGCAATGGATCATATAGCTATTTGAGCAGAGTGATCTATAACCATATAGAATATGTAACCTTCAAGAACATAATTAATTTTATCCACACAACCGCTATTCTTTTTAAATAATATAAAAGATAAATCAAGCAATGGCACTGTTTAGTCTTGGCTGTTCCTTCTGATATAAAGAAACATATTGTTCTGAAAAATCACTGTCACTCCTTGGCAAGGGTCACAAAAGACGACTCTGGCAACATCTCATAATCATTTCTTTATAATGAGAAAAGAACTTTCCATATTAGAATGGAGAGATCTATACAAAAACAAAACAAGCCATAACATTAATAAATCAATAATAGATGAAGAGGCACAGTCTTAATTGGAAAAGTAACATGGTTAGGTTACCTTTAGAATATTTCAGTATTGGTCTGTTTATAATTGGTAGTTACTTCTAACAACTTTGATATGATTGTTTGTGAAGCTTGTTTAAAAGCATAACTATTTAATGAATATTTAGAATTCTAAGATTTTAGGACAATCATATGCTTCCCAGTATCATATTTGTTAGCATTTCTAAACAACTGAAGTCTTACTGCAACGCAAAACCAGTTGGACAACAAGCGTTCTCTATACAGGATTTACATCTAACCAACTGTATCTAAATGCACTCTCTGGAAGCCATCTTTTTTGTCTACCTTTTAGAATCTAATTTTCAGAGAGCTGGCTTTAAAACAGAGTTTTAAGAGAAGCAGAGAGCAAATTAGACATAGCTTCAGTTTATTTTTTACTCTAATTACTATCTCACTCTATAATGACCCACTTCACCACAAAAATGATATGCATCTTGAAGATTTGCTTCTTGTAGTTCTGCTCTTTAATGCACCTAACTGTTAAATCCAGACAAACTGAGAGAGGAACATTGATTTGAGTGAGACTTGGGGGAAAGAGAAGTTCAGAGCTTGAATGTGGCTTGTTTTTCATTTTAAAATCTCTGTTCTGTCCCCAGTGGAATTGTTTCTAAACACAATTGTTGAAATGAAAATGTTTAAATAAAAAGGTTATCTTGCTAGGGTGAATTTTATCAATTTTGCACTAAGAGAAAAGGAATTTTAACTATTCTCTAGTCCTCACACAGGCATTTTAAGGTCTATAAATTATTGTTTACTACCATATTTTATAGAAAGAGCTGCTAATTTTGAACACAATGGATTCTTCCAATAGCACAATTTTTGGAAAAATTATATAGACTAGTTGTCTGAATTGCTCCCTGTAATAAGGCATTTTCAACAAAGATAATAAAATGATAATTGTTCTGATGGATTAGTTACTACTTTGGCATAGGCAAAATATAATATAGCTGGAAAAATAAGTCCAATGTAGAACGTTATGCTATCTACTGTGTAATACTGCAGATAGATATCTGGAAAAAGAAAAAAGCACATTGGAATCCATAAAATGTGTTTTTTCACTATAGCTCTGATGCCCTTATGATCAAGGTTTCACCATCAAGATAAACAAAACTGATCAACAATTCTACTGTAGGCTAGCAATGTAGAGAAAGAAGGAAATCACATTAAATTCTTTTTCTATGCATGATGATGGGATAGAGAGGTAATTGAGATATTATAAAAATAATTAAACAGATTAACAAAACTAACATGAAGCTTGTAATAAAAATAAGCCAAAGCATATATAGGTTCAGATCTAGTGGCTTTATGAACTTGCCCTATCAGCTAGCAGAGAATCAATTATTTGCTTCATGCAGTTTAATGCAAGCTTAATTATTTTAATTAACTAATGTAATTAAGTTAATTTGTGTTATTAAAGTTACTATAATGCATGATTTGATTATGGACCAAGAAGTGTTGATTTTAATCTATATGACCTACAATGGATTAGAACTTTTCAACCTTAGGGGATTTAGTTTTATGCTACTATGACCACATCAACTTAAGTATAGGAGACATGTGCCAAAGTATTATTCAACTGATTCAGCAGCTTAAAGTCCAAATGGATATTTTGGTTAATTTGGGGGAGGGGGGGAGAGTCTAGGAAAAATCTAGAGAATTGGTGGTAAAAGAATTGCAAGCTGGTTGTGTTAGAATTTAATAGCTGTATTGATTTTAAACAACTCAGAAACGACATATTTGCAATCCACACATTAATGAATTGTTTTAATCCTCTCATCTAAAGTATTTCTGAATTTTGAATGATATATTTAAAATGTTTCCCTTATAAAGCAAAGATAATTAAAGTTTCATTTTGAGTTTTACAATTACAATTATATTTTATTTACACCTTAGCATGCTGTCAGGTGTTTTTTCTTCCTCCAAAATCTTGGAATGTTAGTTTGTGCTCTGAAAGACTGGAAGTTTTACACTTAGTTAATAGTAGAAGTTAAATAATCCTTATCCAGTATATATAACCGAAATTTATAAATGAAATCAAACATGTTATTCCTTATTAAAAAATAAATAAAAAACAATCAACAAAATATTACAATCCTTAAAAAAGAAACTGCATGACTTAAATCCAAAGCAATTTTCCATATCCATATTACAGCATGAATCTGACTGAAATTAATTGTATTTCTCAGACTCCAAGACTTCAATATAAATAGCATCTGTATCTATGGTTTGTGCAGGCATAATTTATTTAAAATTATTTTAAGAAAATACTGTTCTATTATGCAACATCTGTGTAAACAATCATAAATAGCAAACATACATAGTAATTGTATTCTCCAGCAAGAGAGGAAAATGCTGCAGCAGTAAAATAAGTTTACATGCTGGTAACTGTCGAGCGTAAGGTATTTTTGGCACAACTAATAACACTGTGCTGGTAGATTCCATGCTCTGGCATAAGTTTAAGTATTTAATCATCCCAAGATCAGACCATATTTCTGTCATACGTAAATAGTGAATTTTTTTTTCTGCTAACATAGTGCTTATGAAACTTTCTGCTGTGGTAGCTAAATCTAAATTATGAAGTCAAGTAATGAACAGAGGTAAAGTATTCTATTTTAATAGCTGTAATAAATAGCTCTAATTAACATAGAAAAATCCATCTAGTTGTTCTCATAATAGGGATATGTGAATTGGTGAATATTGCTACAGTCTTAATACTTACTTACCTGGACTGTAAATTTCACTGTAGGAATTATTTCTAAATGGGCATGCGCAGAATACATTAGCATTAGAATTTATAAATGAGCTACCATTATACTTAAAAAAAAGCCTACTGTCCTAAAATAAAGCTTAAACTCAACACTCTGTAGCTCATTTGAGACAAATCTAGCAGAAACAGTAATATATACTCCAGTATATTTATCCAAGATGTTAACTCTATTTTATAAGTGCTGATTAAACATGCAACTTTTTATTGACATCATTAGATCTCCACTTGTGAAGAAAGGCTGATTGGTTTTATCTTTTGGAGGCTCTAGCAAGGAGGTGGAGTTCATACCTGAGAGTGTTATTAGAAAGCTTTTGCTTCTAATAGTTATTGGGCTAAATTATTAATAAGGTTTTATTAACATACATACATTACATGGAACAGCAATAAACTACTATATAACAGAAATTTTGCTTAAATATAAATTTGTAGTTTTCATACAGGTGAATCATCGTATCAGGATATAATCTTATATTAGCAATACATAGCATTATATTAGTCAACTGAGAAGTTTCTATAGATTTTAATTAAACACGGTATATGAATACCCATTATTCTAATCTAAAATTTTCCAATGTTTCTCCAGCTTTTCAACTTGATTATGTCTGGACTTCAATTCCAGAATATGCTGGCTGGAAAATTCTAGGAGTTGAAGTCCTATACATACTAAAGTTGCTAAGATTGAGAAACCTTGCATTAGATCATTGTTCTGAAATAAAATACATAAGAGAAAAAAGAAAGACATTCTAGAAATTGGATATTTTTATGGTCCTGGATCTCAAAAGCTACACTGTTCACAATGGAGGCTAAGCTTACATACCATTTTTGCCACAATATAAAAAATTAAAGATTTCCTCTGCCAAGATACCTGAGAGAATCACAGATAATGTCAGAAGCAGTGCTGTTCCCAAGATTGAACAAATATCAGTTTCTTACAGATTGTGTCAATACTGCTCAATAATACACTTTGAAAATATTGTTTCTGCTAAGGAGATATCCAGTATATAACATCTTATAAAGCAGAGATGTCAAACTCAAGACCTGGGGGCCGGATCCAGCCCATGAGGTTCTTAGATCTGGCCCACGGGGCCATCCTGGAAACAGCAAAAAACTAGCCCGCGGTACCTCTGCCAGAAAAAATGGAGCTCATATGGCCTTCCTGAGCTCCGTTTTCACTGGCAGAGGGTTGCAGGAAGTCGTTACAGCTGAAAACGGCCACCATAGGCACCATCGACACAAGTGACGTCGAGCTGGCGATGCCTACCCCGGCCCCCCAAGGTCAAACACAACCCTGATGTGGCCCTTAATGAAATTGAGTTTGACACCTCTGTCATAAAGGAACACAAAAATAATTGCATCAGAACACTATATGACAGGGTAAGAACCCACTGTGACACCCGGCAAGTTAAACAATTGGAGAGCTGGTAGCTATGTGAACAGTTCAGGCAGAATGAGTGCCCAGAAGCATTTGTTACAAGATGTCTGTGCAACATGATGGGGACAGAAATGAAGAAACAAGGTACAAGACCAACTACATGGCTCATCCTGCCAAACAATGTTTTGGAAGCAGTAGCTTCCCAGATCTGCAAGTGGGCATCATACACTGCCCAAAGACTACCATACAAGAACAAATTATGCATTGTAAAGATACTTACAATGTAATCTGTTAGATTCCCTGCATGGATTGCCCTGTAACTGTGTAGGACAGATGGGGAGGAAGCTAACAACTAGACTGCAAGAACACAAATGAGCAATCAGACGAGGAGACCTGAAATCATTGGTAGTCTCACATTACAACGAACAAGGACATACATTCAATTTTTTAGCTACTAAGATTGTTGGATAAATAGATATAAAAACAGCCAGGGAAACAGCCTTATTAAAAAAAATAAGAGTGGAATTGATTTTTAGTATTATCGAAATATTTAGATGTGTTTTACATTTAGTTGATGAACTAAATAAATTCAAGGTAATATAAAAAAGTAAGTAAAGCATCAAATTCAAGCTGAAATTAATTCTTCAAGTTTTAGGAATAAGTATGTAGACACCTGTGGGTCAAGGCAGGGGCAAATGACATATGAATCAAGATCTCATCATGTAAATGATGTGACTTATACACTAGTACCAGACATTATATAACACCAATAATTATGTAACTGCATCATTGACACATGTCATTTTTACATCATTATGAGTTATGACGGTCACCTAAGAATACACAAAAATGATGAGTCAAGGTCTAAAGACACATTTTAGTACTCAAAAAAATATATGTGTTCAAGATAATCACATTTTTAAAAAGTACTCTAAATACACTGAGCTCAAATAATATAGCAGGGTTTTTAAAAAATACTATGGGAGAAAGCAGGCAAAGCTTTTATGCGCATACATGTACTCAACACCACCAACCTGGAATTTAGTCAGTGTTCCCAATACAATCATAATCCAAAGTTCAGACATTAACCATTCTCCAACAGTAAAAAGGGTGCAATTATGCATACTTTCTTCATTTAGTATCTTGGACAATGATAACATTGGAAGAGTCAGAACTTAGTTAACGAGCATATATTGCGTGATAAGTTCCTGTGAATGAAGTAGGTACATCTTGACACATTGAGTTAATTTCAAGACTCTGCTGTAAGATAAATTCACTACTTTTTTTTCCAACTGTATCTCCCTAGCAACTTCCTGTAGTTGTTACAGGCTGCAGACGGCCTATAGTGCTCCAGATTTTTTACCTTTTAACACAGAAGTTCCATGCAGAGAATCAAATACATGTGGAAGAAGTGGCTGAGGATGACATGGTCAAAATTAGAAACCTTCCTACTGCAATTGGCTAGGCTAGTCCATTCTAGGACCATGCCCTTCCATCTGATAACCAGGTCCATACACTTTCACTCTCAATTTAGTTTTAAGGAAGCTGGATGCTCCAGGTTCCCCAGCCACTCTTTTATTTATATTTACCAACTAGTTACCAGTTATATTTATTTATATTTACCATAGACCATTGAGTCAGGCTGCTTACAAATTCAAATAAGTAATAATAAATCATTTACCTATTAAACTTATTCATGGAAACTACTGGTCAAGTATGCAGTGGGACTATCAACTGGTTGGAATTGTTTCAGCAGTCAGGAACTCTTCTGTGTACCATTTTTATCACAGTACTGTTCCCCTCTCTATGGATTACAAATAAACCCATTTATAACAATTCTTCCTATGAGGAGAGGTTTGAGTACATCCAATCAAATTGTCTAGTTGGGAATCTTTTGTGGTGAGGGAATGGACATCTAGATCTGTGAACATGTGCAATTCCTTTGTCAAAATGGGCAATGGAACATAAGCCTGGAAAGGTCTGTCCAACATTTTAGCACTTTTGTCCGCCATGTTCCAGAGGTTATAGTAAAACGGCAAGCAACCTCAGAAGGCTTCTATAGAAAAATCTATATCTATATCTATAATCTGGTCAGCCACATGGCCTATCTATAAAGGAATACAAATTGGGCTAGGAAGATCAACATATCACATTCAGCACTTGACACACAAACTATTGCTGTTCTAAAGCTTGATATATATATTTCTGAAGTCAAACCATAATGTTACACTCTCAAAGATAATTAAAACAAACAGAATAATCAACAAGGCAGTTTTCAATCATGAAGTATAGTATTGTGCTATACTATACTATAGGAAATAATTAAAGCATAATTATATTAGTTTGAAGATGGTCATTGCAGTAAAAATGTTTTCAGCTTCATTACTGAAAGACACAGTAAAGGTATTTTTCTCTACAACGGAGCATTATTTTAAAGCCAAGTGATAGGCGTAGCAACACAAAGCAACCACAAATAATAACAGCTTTGAGACAACTAACTATATCAACAAAACTGTGGTGCCATAGTATCAGTGACCCACCAAATTCTTTTCAGGAGGAATTTAATCAATACCAAATCATCACAAATCATAAACATCACATCTATAAGAAAGACAATGTGGCAATGTTTCAGCAGTACTTTCAATTTATCTGCTATTATTTCTATCTTTGTATAAAAATTGAACTAAGAAAAAAAGAACATTACAAGATGAAAATTTTCTAGTCATATAAAAGGCAATCATTAGAAAAGTCTGAATTTCCTCATTTACCATAACTTCCAAACAAACATTCCCTCTTATTCTATAACCTTAGAGTAGTTATCCATAGAGGCTAGTGCTCTTTGGGGAATTAATTACTGTAAAAGTTTGGTAACATTAAACTTGTTGAGGCTGTAATTAGAATTTCCTATTTTTATATTGTTAATACCATAAAAGCTTTGCATGTTTAATATTTCTACATTATGTAGCAGTTTTATTTTTTATTTCAGGTAACCATTTACAAATGAAGATGAACAAACAACTCATTTTAATAGTACTCTGAAACAAATTTAAATCAGATTGGTCTTTTTCATCTTAGGTAAAAAACATTTTTATACTAGAAATAATTTATGTAAGATGTTCTTAATTTACCTTTGAGGGTCTACAGTGAGAAGAACCTGAACAATGAAGAAAATATAACTAAAACGGCAAAATCAAACATGTAAAAAATCATTGGAAGCTGAAGCATAATAAATTTAATTTTAACATATTTTTGTTTTTAAAAAAGATAAGAAAACATCACTGAAGAAACCAAGCATATCTCAAATTAGAAGAAGTTCCAGAGTTTGGGGTCATAGATGAAAAAACTATTCCAGCACCTAACAGTTCTGAGAAGAGCCAGAGAAAAGGAATTCTGATGCCATTCTTAACGCTTGCATAAATATACTCATGCATATGTTAGTAGGTCCGTTAGCTAATGTGATCTTAAACTCTTAATGTCTTAAAAGCTCATAGACAACTTCCTGAATCTGCTCTTTATATATTACAGTAGAACAAATGTAATATGATATGAATAACTTATTGCCATTCATTTTAGGTATGTTTTTTATTATGTTCAATTTCTAAACTACATTCAAAGGTAAAAGGTCAATTATAACTCAGAAGTAATTAATGTGATCAAGAATGATACAATGGTTGGAAAACAATTGAGATCTGAAATGAAACCTAAAAAAATTATGAAGCTGAGTAGAGTAACCTTGTGAATCACTGGTTGTGTTTAGTACCATCTATGAGCCATAGTGGTGCAGTGGTTAGAGTGCAGTACTGCAAGCTACTTCTGCTGACTGCCAATTTGGCAGTTCAAATCTCACCAGGCTCAAGGTTGTCTCAGCCTTGCATCCTTCCGAGGTCGGTAAAATGAGGA
>AZIM01003593.1:69971-84273 GCA_000516915.1 Ophiophagus hannah | reverse complement strand
AGTCTACCATCATTTCTACAGTTTTGAGTGTGTTCAGTTCCAGATTGTTCCGGTCACATCACGAAGCAAGTTGTACAACCTCCTGTCTGTATGTGGATAGGAAATGAATAATGGGGGTGGAGAAAAACTATTTCAAAACTGTCAGTGGCTTTTCATATTAACTTCTAATCAGGGGATATGGTGATATCTGTATGAAGCCCACATTATTTCAAACCACAGGAACATCAAGGATTTGCAGGTCCCAAGTAAGTAAGATGGGCTAGTGACTATCCAGTAGCATCATATAATGTTCCACTTTACATCAAGTTGAGGATTGAACCCAAACTGTTTGTTTTCTATAAAATGTGTGGAGAACTCAAGGCTAAAGCCTGAAAGCTCAAAATGTATTTTTTAAAACCTTTAAATAATTAACTGTCTTATGAGTGCCTTTGGGGAATATTTTGAAAGGCCTAAAAAGTAAGCTCTGTTATTACAACCAGTAAATGAGTGAAGATACACGTTACCTTCTACTCTGTTTTAATCATTTCAGCAATCCATTTAAAATGTCAGGATGTTTTCCAGTTATGCCTTTTTCCTGCTAAATTTACTAACCTTGTATAATTCTTACCATTTTCTCCATGTTATCACTTTTTAAAGCTTAAAATATGACAATTACAGTTTCCTACAGAAAAAAATATTTTCTGAAGTAATCAAGATCACTTGGAATTAAAGTTGTTATTAGACTATTTTGACTATTATGTTTTTACATAGTTAATTCTTTAAAATTACCTTGTGTAACAGCCCTATTGAGTAAAAGCCTGTTTTACACTTCAGACTACTCAAAATGTGGTTGCTAGATCTCACACGAACCTGTTGGAAAAGTACACACACCCTCTAAAACAGAAAAGGCATGTTTATAGAACTTTTTTTAAACTTACCAACCAATAGCAACACTAATTCTGTATCAATTCCTATCATGGATTAGCATTTTATTATTTTGATCATGTGTTATCTGTCTAACTTTACTTAAAGTATGCAATTATCCAAATAAACAAACTTAAACATACATATATAGCATTTTTAGCAAGTAATCTAAGAATTATAACAAATATTAAAATGTATTTTAGAAAGAAAATCTATTGTACATAATGTTTTTCCTGCATTTCTTTTCATATTTTATCAGACTATTTAAAAGATTCAAAATAAAACCTCTGATGTTAGGTTTATAAAGTCATATTCTTTTTGTAAAATATTTTATTTTCATTATCAGAAATAGAGTTGAGAACAAAGTTGGGAAAAAGTTTTACTTTAAATCAAAACAAACCATTATATTCTGAGACTTCTGCCAAACTGAACTGAAAACTGAGCCAGTTTGCTTGTTCCAGGTTTGGTAAAATCTGGATATGGCAAAACTACTTCACCTTGAACTTTTTCCCTGTTTCACAGTGTTTGTTCAGCCCTGATCCCTCAGCACCTTTCCTTCCATTTGGCTACTGTTAATGTCATCAATATTTCAGCCTGGTACATGCTCTACCCTATGCCACCCCATGTAGTCAGCCACCACTGCTGATTTAGCCTGGACTATCACACTGACTCCCTTGCCCCAATTTTCCCAGCGCCTTCCCTCTTTTTTCTTAGTCTCCACCAATGTCCATTTCTACCTAAAAAATAATCCCATTTTGTTCTATGCAAAGACAAGACATCAAAAACAGTCAAATCAACTGTTACATGCATGTAATGTCTAATACATGAGTTTTTTAAGTTCATCCCAAATTGAAATATACAGGAAAAGAAATTTTCATAACAAATCTTCTAACATAATACTGTACTCTCTTGGAAGATCTGCTCAATCAAATTATAAACAGCAATTTAGGGGTCAAGTGCAGGAATTTATAATGACAGCCTCTGTAGTTGTCAATTTCATTCAGGCATATCAACACTAGCAAGCAAGGCACTACTAAAATCTTATAGTTAAATTTAAGAAAATCACTGCAATACTGCATCAGGTATAAACTTTTCAATACCAAGCCAATCTAAAGTAATAAGTCAATGTGACCTACCATTTGTGTTAGGTACAGACATGTTATAAATATACAGTATTAATAATCTGTATCTATAACAAAATAATGGTTAAATTATTGTATTAAATGGAATATGTGAGGATCGTCTTTTACAGCCCTGCTGTAAATTAAAATGGCTGATAAAAGAATGGTGGTAAGTCAAGAACTACCTGGAAGTACATAAATATGTGTAAAGAAATAAGTTATGTATGTATATATCTCAAAAAAAGGAAGAACATGCAGAAGCATCTAGTCTATGCCATATGAGCAACAAATCCAGTTATGGTCTTGCTCTTGCACTGCTAAAATCCAATAGCACTGGTCTACAAGGAGAACACCTTGGAAATGAAAGTAGCTTAATTTTATCAGAATTGGGTCACTGATAATGGAAAATTAAGTCCAGACTATTAATTGGTTCCAGTTTCCAAGATTCAGCTTCAGGCCAAAATTGCATCAAAAAAATTCAAAATTATGAGGGGGAATGTGCGATTATGGTCCATAACTTTTCTGCAAAATGTGATATAGCAATGAGAATGGTGCCACACACCAATCATTATAAATTTAGCTTTTTATTGATACCAATAACATAACTTTCCATTCATTTATTTGGTTTTTCATGTAACTTCTTCATGCTTTTTGCATGAGAAACTGACAAGCTCTAACATCAGATTGAACGACAAGGTTCCATCTTTATTATTCAATATCTAAACTGCGCTTTTTGGCTTTTCTCTTGTAAACTTCAGTAGGATCATCCCTGGGGAGATTCCAGTAATCAGCAAGCATGATGGATTCCATTTCCCTTGGTATCTTTTCCTTATGCCTGCGATATCCTAGTGGAATCTCTCCCCATGCTCATCACTCACTGCCCCACAGTTCAAAGGGAAATAGTCTAAATGCAAGTGTAAGAAGTGAATTTTTAGTGACCTGTTTGTACCAAGTGCTTTAAGCAAACTTTCCATGTGTTTTTCATAGGCATCTGCCTTTCTGTTCTCAAAGCGAAGATAAATTTATACAGTTCCATGTGATACCATTTTCATTGTTCTACCGTACTTTGCTGAGAAGTTATAAGGCATCATGATCATTAGATACCTCCCTCCCTTGGAAGCAAAGGGGCATTGGTCTTACCTGATATGCTCCTTCTTGATGTGCTGAGAGAGAATCCAAAGAATGGGTTAACTCAGTCTTTCTGCCCAGAGACTGAGTCCTTTTAAACTTTGTAGCCACACCTCTCTTGACTGTGTCCCAGTTTTGATGAAGGTGTAGCGATTGACTTGACACATTACTGATCTTGTTGTCCACTCCTGGACTCTGAGCCAGATGGTCGCCAGGGTGGGGTTGGATTCTTTCTCAGTACACCAAGAAGGAGCATATCAGGTAAGACCAACATCCCTTCTCCAGTGTGCTGAGCAGAGAATCCAAAAAATGGGACATACTAAAGCCAGCTTGTCCTAAGGGTGGGCTGCGGTGTAGTCCTGAGTCTCCAGGCCTGTGTGTACCTTTTGGAGAACCCATCTGCTGAAGGTCGCTTCACTTGAAGCAAAAGTGTCCAGCTTATAGTGTCTGATGAACGGGGACAGCGAGGACCAAGTTGTTGTCATACAGACCTCCTCTAGGGAGGCCTGTGTTGCCCATGCAGCCATCATGGCCATGCTTCTGGTAGAGTGGGCCATCACTCACTGGGGCAATGGGAGAGCATGAAGCTCATATGCTTTGGCAATGCATGCCCATATCTGCTGACACATTGTCAATGCTGTAACCTTGCTACCTAGCGTAGAAGGCTGGAAGGACATGAATAGAGACTCTGTTTTCCTAAAAGAAGCTGTTCTTTTGATGTAGTTGCGGAAGGCCCGCCTGACATCCAAGGTGTGCCACTTCTTTTCCAGGGGATGGGTCAGGCCTGGACAGAAGTCTGGCAAAATGATTTCCTGTGCCCTGTGGAAAAAGGAATTAACCTTGGGGAGAAAGGAGGGATCCAGTTGCAGAACCACTCTGTTTGAATGGAATACACACAATACCTCCCACCAGCTCCGAACTTCGTCTGGCCAAGGTAATAGCCACAAGGAAGGCTACCTTGTAGATGAGAAAGCGCAGACTGGCCACCTGTAACAGCTTGAAGGACGTCAAGGAGAGTGCCTGCAGGACCTTGGATAAGTCCCAGGTGGGATACCTGTGTACCACCAGAAGCTTTAAGTTAGTTGATCCTTTAATAAAGCTGCGCACAATAGGGTGCTGCACCAGGAACTCCAGATTCCCATATGACAACACTGACAACAGACCTGCCACCTGTCTGTGTATGGTGTTAGGGGATAGGCCCTTGTCCAGCCCATCCTGAAGGAATTCCAGGATCTGGACTACAGATACCAAAATGGGATCAACGTTGCCCTTGGAGCACCAGCTGCAGAAGGCCTTCCAAGTCAAGTCATAGATTCTGTTACTTGATGGTCTCCAGGAGGCCTGGATTGTCTGGATCACCTTTGCAGAAATTTTACCCTGTCTCAGAACTCTCAGCTCAAATGCCATAGGGTCAGTTGAAACCATTGTGGTTCTGGGTGGACTATGCATGGATTAGGGCCTCCTGGCGGAGGGATATCTTGTCCTGTGGAATCCTCCAGGGACTGGATATGGACAAACTGACCAGATCTGCGAACCATGGCCATCTGGGCCAGTGGAGGGCCAGGAGTAATACCTCTGCCTTCTCTGCCAAAACCTTCCTGATTATCTCTGGGATCAAGGGAAGAGGGGGAAAGGCATATAAGAGACTTTGAGCCAAGGAGTGCAGAGTGCATTGATCCTCTCCACCCTCGGTGTGGCAAATCTGGAGTAAAACCTCAGCAACCGGCTAACGGGGTAGTGAATAGGTTCAGGGCCGGGGTCCCAAACTGACAGTTTCCTGAACAGTTCTGGATGCAGGTGCCACTCTGAGTGGTTGACTGTGGTCCTGCTTAGCCAGTCCGCCTGTACATTCATTGTCACCAATATGTTTCTCCTGGAGAGAAGATGTTTCTCTGCCCAGAGACCCAGTTACTCTGCCTCTTGCATGAGACACCTGGAGTGGGTGACCCCTTGTTGATTGATGTAGGCCTTGGTGGCTACATTGTCTGTCAGAGTGAGAACGTGATGGCCAGAGATCTTGCCCTTGAACCATCTGAGGGCCAGATGGACTGCCCTGAATTCCATCCAGTTGATGTTGTTCATCAGGTTGTCCTGCGACCACTACCCCTGTGCCATCTGTGATTGAAAGTGAGCACCCCAGCTGAAGAGGCTGGTGTCTGTGGTGATGGTCAGGTGACTGGACTCTTTGAAGACACATCCCTTTGTCATGGCCCTGGGACATCCACCAATGGAAGGACTGGAGTACTTTGTGTGGAACCTGAACCTTGGTAGGTGAGTTGCTGTTGCCGGACCTTTGGTAGGGTAGGAGAAACCACAGTAAGGTTCTGGCATGTAGGCATGCCCAGGGTACGATTGTGATGCAAGATATCATGTTGTCCAGGAGCTGTGAGACTAACTGGATCATTTGGTTCCAATTCACCAATGATTTTATGCTGTCCTGATGTTCCTGCGATAGGTAAACCTTGCATAATGAGGTGTCTATGATTGCCCCCAGATGTGGTAAATGGGTGGTAGGACAGGTGGCTCTTCTCGTAATTGGAGAATCTGTGATCCTGAAGGACCCGGATTGTGACTTGTAAATCCTCTGCTGCCCAAAGGTGGGAGGAGGACTAGATTAAGATGTCATCGAGGTAACACTGGACACGGAGTGGGATCACCCTGAGGTGGGCTGCCAGTACCACCAGTATTTTGGTGAAAACCCTGGGTGCTGAAGACAAGCCGAAAGGTAGGGCCCTGTTTTGATAATGACATCCTGTGTAGAAGAACCTGAGGAACTGGTGGTGGGACAGTAGGGTGGGTATGTAGAGGTATGCCTCTGTCAGGTCTATCGATATTAAGAAGTTGCCCTCCCGGATGCTCTCCAGGATGGATTGGAGGGATTGCATCTTGAACCTGTTGTAAATCAGATGGTCATTTAATCTTTTCAGCTCCAGAATTGCTCTCCACCCTCCACCCCCTGAGGCTTTTGGGGCTACAAATAGGATGGAATAGAATCCCTACCACTATTGGTCCACTGGAACCAGTTGGATAGCTTGAATGTTCAACAGGTGTTGGATTGCAGCCTCCATGAGGCCTCTCTTTGTGTTGTCTTTTGATATGGGACAACGTATGAAGAATCTCGTGGGTGTGGAAAGAAATTCGAGCGTGAGGCCTAGTCTCACCATGTTTAGGACATCTGTCATGGTTGCCTTCCACTGATTTGAGAATAGCCCTAGGCGGCCACCAATGGGAGGGTTGGACCTGGGGTCACTTGTAGTGACAGAAGGGATGATCTCCAGAGCCATGAAATGGTCTCTTGGCCTGGAATTGTTGTCTGTACCAATCCTGAGATCCGGTTCTATCTGGTTGGCGGTCAGCTCTATGGGGGTACATCCTCTGGGAGTAGCCCAATCCGGTGTCTGTTGGCCAAAAGGAAGGCCTGTGAAAGTAAGGTGAGGCCTATATCAGCTCGCCTGTATAGGGAAGGCAGGATCTTTCTCCTGTCCTTGGTTTCCACCAATATGGGCTCCATGGCCTCTCCAAACAGCTTGCCACCCTTGAAGGGGGCAGAGGCTAGCTTCCATTTGGATCTTATGTTGCTTGCCAGTGGCAAAGCCACAGCAGACAAAAGGCTGTTACTGACAATGCAATGGCCCTGGAAGCAAATTTGGCTCCTTCTAGGGTGGTATCAGCAGAGAATTCCATTGCCACTATCAGCTTGTTGATGTCCTGGTTGAGGCGTTGATCATCAGGCAAAGCTCTCCCGCATTTGGTGAAGCTACAGTAAGGAGACTCTATTGAAAAAGGAAGCGGTCTTTGCTGCCTTGACAGCCCAGGCCGCTGCCTGATGAGCCCTGCAAAGAATCAGTTCTGCCCTCCTATCCTCTGTTTTCAGAGTGTCTGCTGTATCCTGAGAAAAGAGAGTAGAGGATGTTAAAGCTGCCACAGGACTGTCTACTGTAGGTAGTTGTAGCTCCTCAGCGAAGTCTGGAGCTACATTGTAAAAAAAATTGTCACTCCCACTTCATTGGGAGTATGTTCCTGGGTGAACCCATTGCCTTTGGACCACATCATGGAACAATTGGGGTGAGGGGATCTCCTCACTCTCCGCTGTTGGCTCCGAAAAGAGTTCATTTGGGTTTGGTATCCCCAATGCTGGCTCTGATGTACTTGGCCCAGTTCCCACGTGGGCTGTGGTTTTGGCTTTAAACAGAAGTGATTTAAAGAGGGATGGGCAAAAATGCCCTGTAAATGCTGGGGGGTCAGGAGTCAACCCCTCATCTTCCGAAAATATTAGTTCTCTCTGGTCTTTGTCTCCTGGAAGCCAAACCCTACTCTGTAGGGATGAAGTGGTAGAGTGAGGTTCCCTAAGGTTCGCCATGTCTCCCTGAACCTGAGGTCTCAGGTGTTGACTATGCTCTAGGGATGAGTCTGATGCCACAGAGGCCGCTTGGTTTCCTTGCTGCAAAGCTGCAGCAATCCCCTGCATTATGGAGATCAGAAGCTTCATCTGCTCAGAAATCTCCGGTCCCCGGCTCTCCCCTGGGTGGAGTCCTGCCGCTGTGGGAGTAAACATGGTCTCTGTGGCAGATTGCCTCTTTTTAAAAATAGACTCCCAATGACTCTCTGCTGGCAGTCTATTTGACTGTGGAGCAAAGGGATCCTCACTGATGCTTTTTATAAAAGGTAGCTGTGGGGATTGTTCTCTGACACTATCTGGTGATCAGGTTTGGGAACTCAGAGTCTCCTGATTCCTGGCTGGATCAGCCTGCAGTGAGTGGGAAGTGATGGGATCTCCCCTGGGCAAGTCTGTCTGCTTTCGTCGCTCATCTTGCCTCTCAGCCTTGGAGATCTCTCCAGAGCTCTTTGCCACCTCTGGGCATCTTTTTCCTTAGCCTTAAGAGGCTTTTCTGGAATGTAGGGCTTTTGCCCTTATTTGGGCAGCCACTCGACCTTTCTGGTTAACCTGGGGCTCTGCTGGGCCCCCCCGCTCATCCCCACTCACGAGTCACCTCATGGTTCTCTGAGGCAGCAGTATCCTCCATTCTTTGTTTCTCCTGTTGTATTGGAGGTTTTCTGGTCTCCTGCTGGGGAAGTGTCAGGGCATCCGCAGCTGAAAAGCACGCCAAACACTGATTGGCTCTGTTTGAATAAACTGGAAAATGGTAGCTGCGCTGGGCAGATCAAAGACGCCAGCCACGTTGCTCTAGAGGCTATGCCGGTTGGAACTTAGTTATTGCAGCAGCTATGCCAATAAAACAGGAAGCCAGCCTTAGTCATTGTGGTGGCTGTCCTGATAAAACAGGAAGCCAGCTGAACTGTTGCAGCAGCTGTGCCGGTCAGACCGGGGTAGCCAGCTGAGTTGTGCAGCTCGTTTGCTGAAAAACAGCTGATTGCTGTAGAGGCTGAAAACAGCTGATTTGCTATCAGCTGTGCCGTTCACCCGAAAACTGCGCTGTTTGCCGAAAAACAACTGATTTGCTGCAGCAGCTGAAAACCAACTGATTTGCTGATAGCTGTGTCACTTGCCTGAAAAAGCTGTGAAGTTTCCTGTTGTTCTGTTTGAGAATCCAAAGAATTCAGCTCTGCCTTCTTGCTCTGAGGAGCTCTTGTTAAATGCGTCTCTCTTGGGCTAAGACTGAGTCAAAACTGGCACACAGTCAAGAGACGCCTGGCTACAAAGTTTAAAAGGACTCAGTCTCTGGCAGAAAGGCGGACTTAATCCATTCTTTGGATTCTCTGCTCAGCACACTGAAGAATATACTCACCTGTGTATAAAATGTTATTGTAAAATATCTTAAAACTTTAGCCAACCAGCACCTTTATCACCTGTTTTCTAATTCATGTAATCAAAATATGTAAAATTAACACATTTTATCTCAGAGATCAATAATTTTCCAAAATTTGTAGACTAGTGTATAGTAGTTTATCATATGATCATCAGGTACAAGTTGTAATCTATATAAATCAATGTATCATCCATTTAAATCCCACTAGTTTAATTTATTTATGTCATTGCACCTCGTACAATGAAATTAAATGCCATCTTCAGTGTACATTATAATTATAAAAATAAAACACAAACACATATTCTTCACATTCTATACAATTGAATTGAAAACCTGATATTGCATTAATATTACACTATACAGAAGAATTCAATATAACTACTGCCCTGGGATAGAAGCTGTTTTTCAGCTTATTTATCCTTGTTTTTATTATCCTGTACTGTCTGCNAGATGGTAATAGTTCAAAAAAAAGGGTGCCCAGGATGAGATGGATCTTTAAGAATGTTTTGAACTTTCTTAAGGCANAATGTTTTGAACTTTCTTAAGGCAATGGGAGCTATAAAGCTCTTCCAAAGAGGGGAGAGGTCAACCAATGATCTTCTGGGCAATGATGTTAACCCTCTGGAGCGCTGTCCTGTCTGCCACTGTGCAATTGGCAAACCATACACAGGTGCAGTAAGTTAATACTTTATGCATTCATCAAAGCAAATCATAAAAATGTATTGACTTTTTTCTCACAAATAGTTATGTAAATATTTTTAAAGTTCACTATTAAATATTTTTACATTTTCAAATTAATTTAAAAGTACACCCTCATCTAGGGAATTGCATTCCATTATTTAAGACCTATTATGTATAATTGCCCACAAATAAGCTTCATTTATTGGAATTATGCTTATTTCATCATACTTTCTCAATTTGGGATTCATATACTGTAACTCCAAGAATGCCCTATGTTGGTAGAAATTTATTGCCAAAATCTAAGCAGGCACAGAGCTGACATCCTTCAGCAGGACCTATAATATATTTATTCCTATGACCAGTTGCTAGAAATTTAATGAGACTTCAGTAAGCAGGACCAATTATTCCCTAAAGGAACAGAGATAGTGAATATTTTACAAGACAGTATAAACCCTGGACAATTATATATTAGAATTCTTTTCCTATTCTGATTAATTTATGTTACTACATTTAAATTAATTCATTTATATAAGTTTTTCAGGATTGAAAGATGGGAGAGACAGACACTATGTCGAAGAAATAAAATTAGAAAAGGAACATTAATTGATAGCTCAAGCAGCAATATATATTTAAGATTCCAAGAGTAACCACCAGAATGCACATCCCATTATAACATCTCAATTTGTACAAATAATTAACAATATGGATTCTGAGTCTTCCATGTTATGGTTAATATTCTAAAGACACAGAAAACCAGCTTGATTATATATACTATATTAAACTAAGTATATCAAGAACTAGTTTTTTCAGCCATGAGACAGAACTCCCTAACGGGATGCAATTAGCTATGGGAGAGAAGTTCACCTATGACCCTTTCTTCTTTGCATCTTAACTGAGTCCAAATGTAGTATGCCAGAGTAACTCCTCCAATTAGCATAATGTAAGACGGCTTTATATTCTCTCAATGTATGACAGTTATGAAGCCATTTTCCTCAATTCCTCTCTTACTTCCCTATTATCTCTTCTACAACTAATAAAAATCAACAGTCTTAGGCTGGATCAAGATGCCATCATTTTTCAACCTTGTCAATAAAGTTTCACACCAATTATATAGAATCCAAGGCAACTGTTTCCAAAATAGGTCTCATGTAATTTTTTTTTTTAAAAATCATGTTAGATATATAAACATTTATGTTTTGCTTTGGAAGACACTGTGTAGTTTGTACTATTCGTGTATATAAGGATGCAAATTTAAGCTATTTTCATTCTTTTTAAGTTCAAAAACTGCAAATATTCCAATCCATAAGAAAAAACAATTATTTTTTTTGTTTTAAAAGAATTATTGAAAAAAGATACACAGAAATCAAGTAAAACCAGAAAACAATGTAAGTATTTTTGATGACTGTTGAATAAGATATTCCACTGCTGGTTATGGAGAAACATTACTTTAGCATTTCACTACTTTTCCTGTTTATCTTCTGAAAGTTTGTTTTTTCCACATTAAATGATACCTAGGAATTTGGAATTTCTAAAGCCAGACTGAAGTGTTTTTGGCAGGTCCCAACATTTCTAACAAAAAGTTCCAACTTGTTTGTTTGCTTCCTCTGTGCATATGAACACACACCCATACAAATATATGTTTTCTTTAGAAAAAAAATTCTTCAGAGATTATAGGGAAAGAGACAAATGATTTTATTGGGTCTGGATCTCTAAATAATATTAACTGTATTGCTAGCACTCATTAAGTTCTGTAACAAATTCTCCCTAGATTGCTAATAACATTCAATAAAAGAAGATTCACAGAATACATATTTAAGGTTAAATATATAGTAACAGGGAATTTATCAGGCTAGGATTAGAACAGGGAATCTAATGAGAAATCCTATTCTTTTAGTGTCCCTGTGGTTTAGGATTTCATGTGCCTCCCAGATTATGTAAGAAAATTGGACAATATTAAGTTGCCACTTCTAGTCTAAGCAACCATGCCTGTCTTGCCCTTATCCTTCTAGTCACCACCAGTTAGTTCTTGGGCTTTTCCTCTAATCTTCACCACTGTCCATTATCACCCATCCATAACTTTCAATAGTCTTTCTCTCTTTTTACAACCTACTCTGTACATGCTAACTTTTACATTTTTCCCTCCAGATTTAGAAGCTTCCTGTTGCTCCAACCTTCAATATAGTCAGGTTCCCACATTAAACTATTGGTTATTCAGGCCTAATATTTCTGGAGGTTGATTTTGATACTGTGATATTTAGGGTTGATAACTTAAATTTCAGTGTGGGACAAGGTGGTGGAGAAATAGCTTGTAACTATGTTAACTACAATAACTTAACAACCATTTTGTATAATAATTATTTTATTTAACACTGCATATAATGGTAGCATGGCATTAAAGAACCTTGTGTTATATCTATTTTACTACTTGAGAAGCAGTTTCCCCCCCTTTGCATTAAAATATGGTTCAATGCCTAATTACATCTCCCTTTATCATTTCCTTGTATGTAAAATCTATGCTTTTAAATAAAAATTTAAATAAAAATTTTATTATAATCTTCAAAAAAAAAAAAACCAAGACAATTCCACTGAAGCTGAGAAACAGCGATAAGATTTTTCCAAAATATAGTCATATTTACAAATATCCTAGTACATTAATATGGAGTACCAATCAGGGATATATCTCATCTAAATGAAAAAAATCATCTAAACAAAATGCATTCTATAGGAACAGCAAACAATGTGTGTGTTGTTTATAAATTATGTTTTAGTATACATACAAATTTCCTATTAGAGATGGTGAGAAACCCAAGTCAAAGGAATTATAAAAATATCAACTCACCTTGACAATATTTAAAATGGAAAGTATATTGTATCACTTATTCACAGTACCCTAATTTTAAAAAGGTTTCAGAATTTTTTGCATCACTGTGCAATTTAATTTTATTACAGGTAGTCCTAGACTTATGATTGTTTGCTTATCGACTGAAGTTCCAACAGACAAACATAAGTACCACCTGAGGGGTACTTATAACCCAGATTCAAAGTTCTGATGATCAGGCCCCCACCATGGTCCCATCACTGTACTTCAGGTGCTTGGCAACATTTATGGCCATTTAATGTGGACCTGGGGCACAGGGTTGCATTTTATAATGGTTTGGCCGAAAACCAGCTCATAGCAAACCATGGGTTTGCTTAACAGCTGTGACATTTCCTTAATGATTCAGGAGTTCATTTAACAATTCCCACAAAACTGGAGAAAGAAACTTCAATAACCTGTAGTACGCTGAATATACCATCCTAATAGCTGAAAATGTAAAACATTAGTCCTAAAGCAATGAACACAGTGAAAAAACGAGATTAAAATTAAATATAGGGAAGACCAAACTAATGACAATAGGTAGAACAACCAGCTACAGAATCAGCAATGAAGATATCAAAGTGATGGATAGCTTCTCCCTTTTAAGATCAGTCATCAACTGTAAAGGAACAAGTAGTCAAGAAATATGCCACAGAATAGGATTTAGTAGAGCAGCCATAAAGGAAAACCTTGGAAAAGATATTCAAATGTTATGACGTGTAACACAGTACAAAGGTCAAAATTGTGCACATAGTATTTCTGTGTGATACTGTATGAAAATAAAAGTTGGACTCTGAAGAAGCAGAATGTAATTGTTAGCAATGGGTTTTAAATACTTTTTAAAAACTGACACACAAGCATACAGTATGCGGAGTATATTTAAGATCAATTTGGTTTTTTTTTGTTCTATTCCATATAACTATTCCACTTCAGTATTCCATATTCTTGTAAATGCAAATGCTTTTACTCAAAAGGTTTTATAAAAAATGACTACTACTAAGATTATTTTACTAAAATTTAAAGAAGGCATTGATAATTATATACATGTTCCCCTATGAACCTGAGTTGTGGTTAGTTTATGACTTAAACTGAAACCCGGAAAATTTAATGGTGTTCTTGTCACCATGAAAGTAATCTTAAAGGGAAAATTACTGACATGCTGAATAAAGTACAATGATTAAGCATAGCAAGCAAAGAATATGCCAATGGAGATTCTCAGTCATCCAGGTCATGGTTGTGCCAAAGATGCTTTTTCAAAAGGCAACTGGACCTTCTTGTCAAACAAGCAACTCTCAATCCATTAAGACATAAGGGGGAAGAAATACACGTTTTGAACCTGATATATAGGGCTAAAATCCTAGAAAAGGCAGTCACCAGTTTTCTTAGTAATAAAGATGTTTACCAGTCTGCAATAATGGAATGTGATTAGACCAGTGTCCTGCTGCACTGCAAGCCTTCTACTCCAAGCGCTGGTCTGAGTGAAGCCTAACAATAAATGTAAACTAATTAATACAATACAGTATTCCAAGATTTTATACATAAATTTTTCATATGAAAAAAAATCAATGTATTTTCTGTTTTTATAAGGATGTGGAAAATTCACATGAAATAGTTTGGAGAACTCCTGAAATTCTTTCCCTGCTGGCCCACGTCAAACTTTCTTTTTCTATTATGAAAAGTTTGGTTCCTAGAAACTGCCAAACAATTTGCTTCCTAGTTCTGCTTCCATTTCCATCCTTAATGGGCCAAAAATGAAATTCTGAGGAAAAAACAAAAAACTACCCTGTTATCAGAATATATCCTGCACTATAATAATGAATGGAAACTGAACAAGGAGAGATTCA
>AZIM01003593.1:44479-55256 GCA_000516915.1 Ophiophagus hannah | reverse complement strand
TTTCCAGTCCTCTGGTAGTTCCCCGGTGCAGATGAAAGAATAATGACATGGCTCCCTTCCTCACCTGACCTAAACCCTATTGAGAAACTGTGGGCCCTTCTTAAATGGGACATTTACAGTAAAGGAAAACGGTATATCTCTCTGAAACGTGTCTGGGAGGCTGCGGTTGCTGCTGCACAAAAAGTTGATCACCAATAGATCAAGAAACTGACAGACTCCATGAATGGAAGGCTTATGACCGTTATTGAAAAGAAGGGTGGCTATATTGGTCACCGACTTTTTTTAAATGTCATAAATTTTTATTTGTACATTTTGAATTGTTAGTTTATTCTCACTTAACAGATGCAAATAAACAAGTGAGATAGGAAAATTTTCATTTTTCATTTACTTGCATAATAGTTCTGCACACTAATAGTTGCCCAATAATTGTGCGCACATAGATATTCTCCTAAGAAATCCAAAACCTCACTTTTACTTTCTTACATATTCAGGTTTGAGGTTTATTAACATTTTGGATTGACCGAGAGCACTGTAGTTATTCAATAATAAAATTAATCCTCCAAAATACAACTTGCCTAATAAAATTGTGCACAGTGTATGTATGTCATGTTGAGCTCCTAAATGAAAAATGAGAAATATATCTAATAAGTCCTTTTTCTGACACTGTCCCTTAAAAAGACCACAATTACCACATAAACCTTGACATAACAACTGTTTCTATAAAACAGGGAATTATAGTTACGACAATCTAAACAAGAAAGTATTTTATATTAAATACAAACCAGAATTTGCTTGATTTAGTCCTAGTAATGAAAATGTCTGGTTGTGAATAAAGACCAATGATTAATTGAAGATGTATTTACTTAATCTGAGCATGGTGAACTAGAAAGACAAAAACAGCCGCATGAGCATAGAGCATGCAGACACAACGCTTCTGCATTTCTTAAACTGTGTTCCCTGTGGCCGGATTTTCATTTATTTGATTAGCAGTCAGAGGCTTTTCCACAGGCCTCCTACACAAAATCTAATCTAAGTATTTATTAAAATGAAATAGATCTTTTAAAACATTTTTGTAGAAATTTGGCAGCAATCAGGATTTCTGTGAAAGACACATATTACAGCAAACCCTCAATTTAATAGACCCCTATTTAGTCAACCTTGGATACAGCAGATCAAATTTCTGCTGACTGCTTTCTGAAATAATAGACAAATTTATTGCAATTATTGTAATGAAGTCTAGACATTTACGAAATTTTTATCTTAATTTTACAACTTCTACAGGTGATCCCAGGGGGAGAGGAGTTACTTTAACTGTCTGGATCTTTTTTGGTTAAATTTAACTCTTTTGAGGTTAGATGACCTCTTGCCTTGGTGTTCTCCAACACATTAAATTCCTCCACTGAATCAATTATATTGCCAGAACAATGCAAGTATGAATTTTAGCAAGAAATCAGAAAACACATTTGGAATGCTACAAGTGCTACTATAATTTGTAGATAACAGCTTCTTATTCTGTACTTTATGAAAATTTGCAACAGTGGACAAATATATAGAACACATTTTTCAGGGTAAAAATCCAATTAATGTGGGTTTGAATACTTCCTGGAATAAGAATCACAGATACACAAACACAAGACATGTCTGAGAGTGAATAATTAGACATATAAATTGACTGCAATTTTAATTCAGCCTTTAAACATACAATCTCAACCATAACCAGATAAGTCTTCATCATCAACAGGTTTACAACATGAGCATTTAGTTTTAGGTAAAAGTTTCACACTGCAGAACTGTTCTTGTCTATATAATTGTTACAGTATATATTAGTTTACCAAAGCTGGACTAGCCAAAATGTAGTCTTTCTGGTAAAAGGAAATATCTGTTACTTTTTAACATAAATTCTTTAGCATCTAAACAGTCATGCTGGAATTCAAAAAATAATTATGTATGCACAAGATCTATTAAAACTGAGATTTATTTATGTGTGAACATGCTTAAAATTGTATAATCACCCTTTTTAATAATGGATTTGCTTAAATAAATATAACCTCTGTAGATGTTAATTCTTAAACAGACTAGTTGCCACCATTATATACAGCCTATGCCTACTTACATTAAAAAAAATCCAGAAACAGGTAGCCAGAGTACTTTTTTCTAGCAATTTTTTTTAAAAAAAATGTTAACCAGAATGTACCATTTTTCAAATCCTTCATTATATCTGAAGAGGCTCAGGTCATGTATTTATAAAAAGATTAGAATTATATTATTTACCTTCCTCTGAACTCCACAAATTCTGAAGAAAGAACTTCAGTCCTAAGAGGATTGCGGGGGAAGGGACTTTATGCTACAGACATATTGAAGAAATATGACAATAAAACAACAGCTTTATATAAATGATTTAACAACCATGTATTTTATTGTTTATATTATTCAATTTGACAGACTCAAGCATCCCCTCCAATTCTAAGTTGCTTACATCAGAGTTTCTGATTTATCATTTTAAAATATTGTATAAGTTCAGGAGTAAAAGCCCAGAAGACCACTATAGCAAACTGTAAATAATGGGGCAACGAATGTATTTAGATCAAACAGCACCATCTAGCAGTTCCCCACCAAAGGGTATTCCTTACTTGATAGTAGCTCAGCTTAAGTTATATACTGACCAAGTTCTACAATGTTTAAGACATGTAGACTTTCTAAAGAATTCCAATACAATAAAAATTCTATACAAAGATTCACCCAAAATGGTAATTTTATATTTGTTTTCAATCAGGCTTTCATTAATTAGATTTAATGCAAATGTATGGATTGTCAAAGAACAAACAACAATCAGGAGTATGGCTAGTTTTATCCCAAGAGATACAAGTTTCTGTTACATATACAGTATTGCATACTTATTTAGCTTTATGTGATTCACTATTTTAAACATCCATTAATTTCTGTTTCAAATTTAGTTTTCAGTCCCTATCTTTATATGCTTTCTGTGCCAATATAAAATATTGGAAAAATCACTTGGCTTACTTCTTTGTCTTTGGAATCAGGAAGTAACTATCCTTTTCAGAATGTTATAGAGGAGAAAATCTTTAGGTGAAGATTCAATGCAAAGTGCCTCAAGAGAAATGTCTCAATCTTGCTTTGCATATTCATTTTCATGTTGTGTAAAAGTTCCAAAGTTATGTACAATGACATTTTAAAAGGCCACATGTATCAAACAGTTTCTGAAGAGATATCTGTAATTCCAACACTTCATCCTGTATCTAATACACTACTTTACTAAAGACTGTTAGGAAGAAAAGAAAATATGCAGTAAATAATTTCTGATTCAGCTGGGCACATCCTAACCAAAAAAAAAAAAAACCCCCTTCATAAACAACTCTCTTGTGTGTTCTACTATTTTCAGTGAGGAAAATGAAAGTTGTAATTACAACTGACAACACTGAAAACTGAAACTTTAACAGAACTTTAATTCACAAGCAAACTTAATATACAAAAATGATCTTTTACATTGCTTACTAGTAATGTGTTATCATTACTTTCTAATATAATCATTTGGCTGGATTCTTTATTATGGTAACAGTCAAAAATCATAGCAAATTATTGTTAGCAAAATGTTATCTAAATATTTTTTCATGATTTCCATACGACTTCATGCTTAGTTTAAAAGTTTTGATGGGTTTTGTTTTGTTTTTCGGTAACTGAGGAAATAATTATTACACTGAAATTAAATACTTTTCTGTAAATGGAGACTGTATCTTTACCAATATTCTAAAGGGCTTCCAATTCACAACTGCTTTCAACACGTCTACCACTCCAGGATTATCTACAAATCCTCCCCAAGCCCAGATCCAACAAAATCTTCTCTTTCGCTTTACAGTTCGATTTCACATTTCCCCCTCAACAATCGCGATTTCACGAACAGCCCTTCTTCCTGCGTACCAGGAGGCCCTTGAAAGATAGAAACTACAAACTACTTCGTCTTATTTTTGAAATGCACGCAGCACCTATCCCTATGAGACCCAAAGCAAGAGCTTACAGATATGTGCAAAAAGGTAAGGGGTGAAAAAGACCCTGGATCTTGGGTGGGGGTGGGGAGAGCGGGAGAAGAAGAGAGTTGAGCGTCGCGGAGTTAAGGGTTTTGTTTCTTTCCCTCCAGCGGAAGCTTCAGACGAGCACACGGCACGGACTCTTTTGTTACCAAAGTTACTCCAACACCATTTTTTCCCCTTCCTCTTCCCCCAAAGCGACACCACAAAACCAAGGAGGTGACGGCAGGGAGAAACAAAACCAAAACACGGGGAGAGGACCCTGAGCCTCCGCGCTAATCCGACTCTGCCCTCCCGCGGAGCCAGGCACCACACCGTCTGTCGGAACCACTTTCTCCCCAGCCAGCTAGTCTTTCCTCGCCATCTGCAGCACAAGAAAAGCGCAATAGACACGTCCCGTCTTGTCCTGCTCCCAGCCCACGCGGGAAAGAGCGCCCGAGACCCGCTCCCCCGCCTCCCGAACCAGGTCCGGCGCACTCCTCTCCCCTGGCTCGGAAGCGTCGCGCATACCCTCCACTCTACACCCCGACTTGTAGCTTTCCCCCCTCCGCCTCTTCGATCTCCTCTTCTTTCCCGCGTCGGGGTGAAGCTCCCCGGTCTCGAGCGAGGCCCCCTCTCTCATAAGCGGTAAAGTTACTTTGTGCGGGGCGTACGCGCGCCCACCTCCCCGCCCAGTCAGGCTGTGCGGTCCAGCGGGCTGTACTCACTTCTCTCTGGCCTGGCTGTCGGACGGGACGCTGCTGTTGCTCTTGCCTTTGCCGTACATGCCTGCAGAGAGCTCCGACTGTCACGCACCTGTCAACCCATCACAGCCTCCCCAGGAACAGCCCAGTCACCATGGAGACGCTGCCACACACACACGCCATTGGCCCGCTGCGAGCTCGGACACACCTCCGCCCTGTGATTGACACGCAGAGACCAGGACAGGCTGCTCTCTCTCCTCCTCTCCGCTGGCTGCCTCCCCCCACCAGCCTCCGGCTCCTCCTCCCCCTCCCGCTCTCCCTTCCCCGGCGCAAGGGGGAATTAGAAACGGTTCTAGAAGGATTTTAAACAACTGGCTGTTCCGTGCTCCAGTCTCTCCGCCCTCCGCCGCTGCCAGAGACGAAGACTACTGAGGAGAGACGGAAACTGCGGACTGGACTCCATCGCCCGCACCACCCAGGACGGCTGAGGATTTTTCGTCCGCTTCGCGCGCCTTCGTCACCCGTTTCGCCCTGCAACCCGCGGTGGGCGAATCGGTCGTTCTACAAGGATTCGACAGACCTCGCTCCCTCCGTCTTTTCCGAGCAGGATGGTTACCAGCCGCTGCTGATTCCCCCCAACAAGTCAGAGCCCGATTATTCACAGCCCTTGGAGTCTCTCCCGCCACGCCNCGCCGGGGACACGCCCGCCCGCCCGCTGCGAGACCAGCGTTCCCAGGGCCTGACGAGTCCACCACCCGTCCGTCAGTCAGTCAGGCGGCACCAGCCTCCTACCCCGTCCCGGTGGTGCTTTTTTGACCCAGTCCCTACACCGAGAGCTGTTTTTCAAGCCAACTTCCACATAGAGACAATATATTTGCAAGACTCTCTGTGCCCCTCAGTCTCCAGCCCTGAGCAACCGAGGGCATAACGTTCTCAGGCCGGCGGAAATTGCAGAGTTGGTTCCCAAATGAATCTACTGTACAGAGATGTTTTAAAAAAAAAACCCAGATTATAAACAATTAAGTCTCTGAAGAGGCTACTAAGAAGGGTTTTGCATTTTGCAGACTCTGGATCCCCCTGAAATCTAGAGATCCAAAACCATGGAGAGAATTATAAGATAGGCAGTTGTCCCATGTCTTTCATATACTTCGGTGGAGGCCCAATTGACATCACTGTCCATGTATCATTCTTCCATGTTTTCCTGCTGATTCTTCTCCCTTTCTTACTGCAGAAATCAACTAAGAAGGAAAAGACAGACTACCAGCACAGTGATTGGAAGTTCTAGGAGCTATCACCCTGGAACCACCAAGAATCAATCTTGATGCACTTGATTTGAATTGTACATCAGTGGTGTATTATAAGTGCGTCTTAAAGCTCCATGGCCACTGCTGATTGTGTTACAAACATCCATAATATTTGGGAATCCAGTTTTTGCCTTCTTAAAAGTCCAACCAGGCTAGGCCATGTCACCAAGCTCAATTCAAAGAAAATGGTTTTCCATTTTTTGTATACCAAGTCACCATCTGGATTTGCATCATCCTTAGTTCCACTCCCTACCACAGCTTTCTTCTTAGAATCAAGAGGGCACACATCAAATAAATGAACCAGAGTCACTTGGTTGAGTTGGGCCACTATAAAAAACTGAATAAATAAAAATACGAATAAAGTAATCTGATTTAATAAATTCCCCTTTGGCCAGCCCCAATGTTTGTAAGACCCAACTGGTTCACAGATTCATGTGAAGCCCCCAGGGAAGTAGGAAAAGAGTAGAACATTTCAAATCATTTTCAGGCGAGGACCTGTTATCTAGGTTTTTGATAAACTTGAATGAAGTAAAGGCATGCTTCATATATCCTTATGATTACTTCTGCTTTAATTCAAAAGTCTTCAATATTCACCCTAGTTTATACATTTAAAATGCAATTAGGCCATGGAGATATTAGTTAAAAGAGTAATCCATGAAAAACTAAAGCCGATTTCTGATTTTGGGAATAGGATGCTAAATAAAGTTGTGGAAATAATTAAACGTAGGAAATTCACTAGAACAGTGTTTGCTAGGTAAATAATATGGTAAATATACCTAAGGTTTGTGTGGATCTATACCATCTCTTAAAAATAATGTGAAAAAGAAGAAAACTATTTAAGGATACAAACAAGAAACCAGGAGACTGAGTTCTAGTCTTGCCTTCACATGAAAGCCAGTTCTGTGCCTCACTGTCTCTCAGCCCACAATGTTGGGCAAGGAGCTGGTTGTTTAATTCCTGTCACAACCAATGGATCAACTTTCAGTTTATTAAAAGAAAAAAGGGCGGGGGCTCTGCATTTGTGGAAGAACAGTTAGGAAGAAAAGCATATGTAAAAGCATTTTTTCCAGAGTAAAAAGTAGGGAAATATGTAATTTGGAAATTACATTCCCATTCTCTCTCAGGGCAAGGCTGGATTCACACACTATCATAAACCATAATGTGATTTGTTTTGCTAAGTGTGTTGTGTGACCCTAATGTTCTAACCAGCCTAAGTTTCAAGCACGGCAGCAAAAGCAATTCTACATCTGTGTATGCTGCATATAATTAGTTATAGCAGTAATGGGAAGCTCTATAGCTCTATGGGAAGCTCCTCCTAAAAATTGAAACCAAAAACATAAAGGCAACCCCCACAAAGTTACAACCTTAAGTAAAGATACAGATCAACTCTAACAATAGCAATTACTTTTTTGTTGCATTTGTATCCTATCTCTTGTGGAGTGGTTTGCTACTTGAGATTGAATTCCAAGTGAGAAATCAAAGGCAGAGCAGAGACAATAGTCCAAGAAACTAGTTCCTGAAAAAAAATCAAGGATCAAAATGTCCTCTTAGATAGTTCTTAATCATGATGATGGTCATACTCACAAATTTTATTTGCAATGAGATTTCTTTGGAAGTCTTAAACAAGCAGATTTTCAACTGACATTAGACTGAACTGCTTTGCATTATTAAGAACAAAGATGTCGGCTGACTAAATGATGGCTCTTCTGGTAACAGGCAGTCCATTAGATACCCAAGCTTTGATACACTTAGGTTTAAAGGTGACAACCAACATTTTGTAATGAATCTTGTACAAAGTGAGAACTGCTACAAATCGGATTTTGTGCAAGAGTCATGCAAGCACATTCTGGATCAGTTGAAGTGACTAACCCATCTCCAAAGCCAACCTACCATAAATACATTATGGAGAGCCTATTTGGTCCAGGCACCAGGCTGGAACCATGAGTTCAAGTCCCATCTTAATTATGAAACCAATTAAGTGACTTTGGGCCACTCTCTGTGACACAACTCACCTGTTGTTGTGGAAAAAATAGAAAGGTATGAATATGTTCACTGCCTTGAGTTTTTTGTAAAATAGCAATAGCCCTTAGGTTTATATACTGCTCCATAGTGTTTTACAGCACTCTCTGAGTGATTTAAAATGTCACATATTGCCCCCAACAATTTGGGTTCTCATTTTACCAACGTTGGAAGGAAAGAAGGCTGAGTCAACCTTGAGTCCTCTCAGGATCGAACTGCAGACTGTGGGAAGAGCTAGACTGCAATCCTGCATTCTAACCACAGCAGCACCAGAGCTCAAAATAATAAAGGTGGGATACAAACAACAACAATAACAACAACAACAAAGTATGCAATGTCAATCAACACCTAACAACGAAGAAACAGTGCAGTTCTGGGATAACCCAAAGAAATACCATAAGGACACAGCTTGTTTAAAGGAGGTGGATAAGAATAAAAAAAGCTGAAATGAAAGAATTTGTAATAGTAGCAGAAATGGTGGCAAACAAGGCAAGGAAGACCAAGAATTAGTCAGCACCAGAGGTGAAGAGGAACTGCATGATTTTTTATGGAAACATGACTGATAGACACCCACTCATTGCCAGATAGTTTAACAACATGTTGCGAGGAGGTCAAATAGAATAGTGGCTAACATCTGACAAAACCAACCTGGTAATGAATGAGCCAGCAAAAGGCAACTACAGTCCAATTACTTGCTTACCAACAACTTTCAAATTGCTAACTACTGTGGTAGCTGATGCAGTTTAACAACATCTAGTTGAAAACAAGCTTTTTCTACGTGAGAAGAAAGGAAACTGCCCAAACAGCGTAGGGACAAAAGATCAACTCCTAATTGACAAGATAATTTTGGAAAACTTCAAGAGAAGGAAGATCAACTTGAATGTACTGTAGCTTGGATTGATTATAAAAAGGCATTCAACTTCCTGCCACATGATTGGATAATCAAGTGCTTAGAAATAACAGAAGTCAGTAGAAACTTCAGAAGCTTTGTATAAAGATCAATGGCACAATGGAAGACATGGTTGCTGGTTAATGGTAATAAATTGGGAGAGGTTAATATCAAGAGAGAAATCTTCCAAGGAGACCCACTATTACCAGTACTGTTTGTCATTACATTGATTCCCCTGTCAACAATATTGAATAACTCAAACCATGGCTATCAAACATCAAAAACATCTGCCAGGCTATTCCACCTCCTTTACTTGGATGTTTTGAAGCTATATATAAAAACACCATCTGAAATAGAATTGCTGCTCAACACTATCCATATATATTGCAATGGAATTTAGATTGGATACATGTGCCATGCTCACCATCAAGTGAGGAAAAATAGTGAAAACAACAAAGTCAAGAAGGTGGCTTCATTTTGGCAGTGCAAAGTTTGATCTTCATGCATCAGGAGGAGGAGGAGGAGGAGGAGGAGGAGGAGGAAGAGGAGGAGGAGAAAAACTGAAGGAATCAAGATTGCTATGGAACTAACAAAGAGTCTGGATGAATCACAAGTATCTGGGTCTCCCTCAAGCTGAAAACATCAAGAAATGAATACATCAAGAGATACATTGAAAACAACATCTATCAAAAACCAACTCACACTACCCAAGTGCTCCATTAACAAAGTAACAACCCAGCCTCCCACAAGAACATTATTCAATGTAAGAACATTATTCAAATAAGTAGAAACACACTACCGCAACCCAGAACAACAGAAGGAAACAGATGCTTATATATGTTTTTCCAACAAAATGGATACCCATATAATTTTATCAAAAAGTGCCTGACCATTCAGTCCAGTGCAACCAAACACAAGCTCTGAAACATTGCCATACATTATAAACATCTCAGAAACAATTAACAGACTATTACAACCACATGACATTACAGTAGAATACCAACCAACAAAAGCATCCCAAAACATCTTAAGTAAATCAAAAGACCCAGCAGCCCAAGAAGAAAAAACAGGTGTCATCTATAACATAGAGTGTAAAGACTGTAACAGCTTTATATAGGACTGACAGAAGACTAGCAGAGCATATCCATGAACACCAACTAGCAGTCAAAAGAGATGATGAAAACTCCTTAACCTCACAACACATGAAAGGACTTAATCATAGTTTCAAGTGGGAGACTGAGCATCCTAGACCAAGCTAAATTCAAAAACACTAGGGAAGTCCTGAATGTCTGCTATTCAGACAAATCAGCCATCAATCAACACATAGAGATAGAACATATTTAGACACCATTTTAAAGGGACAATAAAAATATCTAAAAAGGAAACAATAAGACCAAAACACATCGTCTCCAACAGTCTACACACCTCACCAACACTGGCAGGGCAAGCTTCTGTATATAAAAGGGTAAATCTCACACTCGCTTGTACTAATGATGTTACCTGGTCAGGTAATGAAACGTCTGCAGGCAAACCATCAAGCACATAGAGCACCAAAGACTCCACAGTTCAACTCTAAGCTACATATATTTTCTTCTATTAATCCCATTAGCTATTTGAGGCCTCAGCAGTGATATTTCCCCCCTCAAGGCGAAAGATGTAGAGTAGTACAAAAGATTCAGAAGAAAACTTGCTAAGGTTAACATATCATTCTGCTTCATTGAGCTTGAACTAGTTCATGGTTCTACAATTGCAATTACGCTTTCTGGGTTTCTCAGTGTGCTTCGCTTTGGAAAACTGGTCAGACATACTGTGTATGTGTATATATATGTATGTATGTAT
>AZIM01003593.1:18545-28967 GCA_000516915.1 Ophiophagus hannah | reverse complement strand
ATTCCAGTTCATGAATATACTCTGACATTTACCTTTTCAAGCAATCGGTTCAACTATAAAACAGGTTGAGCCCACAGGAAGGTCTTCCTAGTTTAAATCTGATTTCTAGCAATTTTAATCAATTCATTTGAGTACCAACAACCACTGCCAAAAAGGTATCTCATTTATGAGAACAAAATATAGCAACTTTCTAGTTTAGAAAAAAGCAAGAAAGGGGAGATAACGGAGGCCAATAAAAGTCTGCAGGTTAGAAACTAATAGGTAATCATAGGGCTGTGCAAAGCAGTTGAAAGAGTGAAACACTTCTTGAAACAAAGAGACATTCCATGTCTCTTTGTGTAAGTATGTTCATGCATTGTGAATTTGCTTTGCTGACAGACCCAGTGGAACTGTTGTGTTCCCAGACATAAAGATAATTGGAAACTGTCTTGGGAAACTGTCTTGGGAAGCACCCATGCAAGTCTTCCAAAGGCTTCAGGTAGAGGTGATTCAGCACCACTAACGTGCTTTGTGAGGCACCTCTTTCAAATTTTTGCAAAACCTTGACATTTATACTTGTGGTCATCCAATGAAGCTAAAAGTGGGGAGTTTCAAAACTGATAAAAAGGAACACTACTTTTCATAATGTGTACTTAAATTATAGAACTTGTTTTCATCAAGTATGGTAATGGGCACTTCATAATGCATTCAACATGGCCTGCTGTGAATCTGGGAGCAACATACAATCCTTGAAATTGGTAGCTACTAAGAGTCTGATCCAATCCTCTAAGAATTTGTCTAATTCCTTTAAAAATTATCTAAAGTAATTAGATAAATTCATAGATTATTGGACCAGACTCTTAGTAGCTACCAATCTCAAGGATTGCATGGTACCCCCAGATTCACAGCAGACCATGTTGAATATATTATGAATCTTCATACTTTAAAGCTCGTCTTCATGATGTATGTGTAACTGAAGCACACAGAACGAAAGATTTTCATCTATAACCAAATCCAGAAATACAAACACTAAAGTCCAGATATAATGGCTGGGGTTAGGGAGTCCAGAATTCAGAAAGCAATTATATTATAGCTTCATAATAGGTAAAAGAATTGATCTAATTGAAACACAGAAGCTTGCTGTGGTTTTCTTTAAGGTGACTCTCAATTCATCCTATATTATTCAATAGATTTCTTTCAACCTCAGGTTTTATTTCTGATCTTTTATATTACTTTTATATGTCACAGTGCTGTAGAAAAACTGTTTTTGAGAGTTTCAGTATTCTCTGTACTGATCCTTGGCAATAAATAGATCAACTAAATCATTGTCTTCTGACCAATGATTGGAAGTGTTTGCAGAATTAATAAGTAAAGGTTGCTTTAATTAGTACAATTAAAGCAACCCTTATATAATAAATTAAAATTAAGGGTATATGAACAAGCCAAAGTTTGAGTCAGAGAATGAGCTTTTGTGAATGATCATGAATCACTGAAAGGAATTTTTAGAGTGCCTGACATTGCCATAATCCCTGCCACTGTCTCTCTGGCTTACTTTAGAAGCCTAAACCTAATAGGTAGCCAATGTTGGTGAAAAAGATAGCAGATTTCACTTCCAGTGCCTCAGTAACTGGGACTACCAGCTCCCCTATTTCTAGCAAGATAATTATGTCAGGACACTGACCCAACATCACTAATCTTATTTATGTTAGCTCTTAGAACAAATATATTTTTATTTTTATTTTCCAGACCAGCTGACTGAAATTATTAGGGATGGGAGAGTCACTTCATGGAGCAACATAATTCAGGGAGAAATATATACAAATAAAAAGGATTGATTGATTCCAAACCATTGAAGAACTATGGTTAAAATTATGACAAAACTGATCTAGCTCTGGTAGAAATATGATAAATTCATCAAAGATTGAAGTCAATAAATCATACCTTTGTCACAGCGAAATATGCTGAATGCTCATGTGAACTGGCCTTCAAATACTGACTGGTTCACACAATGTACTAAACCATAGTTTACTCAACTGTGATTTGTTGAATAAATCACAGTTGGTTAGCTTTATGTAGTATGCTAGGACATAATCTAACTTTATAAATCACAACACTTTGGTTCACCAAACTACATTATGACTTATATGCTGTATGAACTCAGTCACTGTCCTATTTCAAGTCATTTTGTCTTCATATTTCTATATGGCAGTTATTAAATTGTTGAATAAAATAGCCATATGTGATATCCAAGGTTTGACCAGACAAGTTTTAAAAAGAAACAACTAAAGATGATTTCAGACAATGCCATGGGAAGATAGTTAAATTCTGGTCCTGACAGTATATTTTCTATTATTGTCATTTAAATACAGCAGAACTTGAAGACAACTTGATGTAAGCCCTTCTTTGCTTTCCCAAACTTTAACCAAATCCAGACATTTGTGGGGACCAAGGAACTTGGCTTCACTTTTAATGAATAGCTAAAGAATCTTATGCATGTCCTTTTTTTTTTCCAGCGAGGCCCAGCATGGAAATGCTAAAATACAGAATGCAAACCATTTCTTCCTGTCCCATTTCATTACAGAGAGAGAGAAAAAAAAAACTGAACACAGTTGCTGTTTATTCTCACAAGGGAGGAAATTCAAACTGTGGTTGGTCAGTTCTCTGTGTTGTCTGACACTGAACCATTTGAGAAACAGCTTGCTCATGGCTAACTCCAGACACAGCTTAGTATATATGTAAAAACACAGTCCCTGAATTGAAAGGGACCATTTAGATTATTGAGTTCAATCCTGCTCTGTCGGAAATTCAGATTAAAGTATCTGAAACAGATGGCTGTCTGTCTAGCCACTTCTTGAAGAGCTTCTTGAAGCAGGATCAAACTTTTGATGCTAGTATTGAATTGCTCTTACAGTTAAGAAGAAATTTTTATATCAGTTGGAATTTGTTTTGCTTTACTTCGTTTTTGCCTTCAAGTCAGTATCTAATCTTGCTGACTACATGAACATGTCCCCAAATTGGGTTCCTTTGCTGAAGAGAGCACTAGTGGTCAGGTCTCTCTACTTCTAGTCCAGCACCTTAACCAAGACAAGGCTGCATCTATGAAATCTGTTTTACTGTAATTTAAATCTATTAATCTATATTCTGTTTTTTGAAACAATAGAGAACAAACTTTGAATAGTGCATACTTTCAGGTACTTGAAAAGTACTATCATATAGCTTCTCAAGTTTTATCTGCCATAGTTAAACATTTCCATTTCTTCAATTTCTCTGCATAGGTTCTAGATTCTAGTCCCCTGGTCATCCAAGTATGAAACAAGGGTGATCAGGGAACTGATTCTAATATATATGATTTATTTTAAAAACATGGTTCCAAGAATCCCACATAATACTTCAAATGGGATTGACCAATGCGGACTATGATGGAACTATTAATTCTTGTGATTTGAAAATTGTTCTTGTATTCATGAGGAATACAATTGCATCCTTCTTTTTTTCTTTTTCCCCCAGTTATGTTACACTACTACTTCATATTCAGCTTGTAATCAGCTATTATTCTATGAACTTTTGCACCAGTACAATGACAAGCCAGTTATCTCCCATTCTATGGCTCTATTTTGATTTCTGTCTCCTAACTTTGCATTTGTCTTTATTAAGTTTCATTTTGTTATTTTTAGCTGAAGCCCCTAACTAGTTTTTATTTTATTTCTGTCTTCTTTTTATAGTCTAACTAGCTCCAGTAGAAAGTAAACAGTCTGGTTGTAAATCATGAAACCAGTTACAGTTGTACTTGCTGATAAAGCTGTAAATCAGGCTTAGCCTTTCATCTGGATTGCAAGGAGTAGCTGTGGCTGAGACAGTCTGTGAATCAAATCTGCAACAAGTAGTCTGCATACAATTAAATTCCAAGGGAGATGATCACAGTTGTCAGGAGTTCACAACAGCATTCATAATACACAGCTGGACAGCCTTGAAATGAGAATAATAAACAAAAAGCTTCAATGAGGAACCAGATACATCTGAAAAAGTGATTCCCATTGTTATTTCTATACTTTGCCAACCACGAAGTGTTAGTGTACTGGCCCCCATCTCTAGGGTTCCAGGATTCCTGCCTGTACACTTCATTTCTACCTGCTATATGGAGTCACTTTTGTTTTTGGATCGTCATTAAGCTATTTGCTTCATCTGCTATTCTCCATTTTTTCATTCTAGGAATTGTTTACACTTGTGTATCTCTTTTAAAGAATTTCCAATGATCTTGAACAATTTTTCACACTTTTCTCCTAGCATGGAATTTTATTTATAATTTTTCTTGGTGTGTTTAGAATTGCTTTCTGGAAGTCTAAGACATTTGGCTATACACTCAGTTTTGCTGTTCCTTAAATCCATAATCAAAGTATTGTATAATGACTTGTATAATCACTTTACACATATCCCTATTTCTGTCCCTCAGCTAAATCTTGGTTAGCATCAGAATCTTTTGCTTCTTCCTCTTTGAAGGAGAAAGTTATCATCAAGACACATCAGGATATTTCTGGAAGAATTATGCTTTGGAAGAATTTTGCCTCCCATCTCCCAGCAGAAGTCCCAGATCATGGTGTGTGTGTGTGTGTGTGTGTATGAACACATTCTTTTAAAATTACCTTAAACCAAAATGGAGTGAAGTGATTAGTGCAAACCTCTGTTATTAAAAACCACATTCCTTACACCACTGATTTAAAATTCCACTCTCCAAAATATTAAGGTTTTTTTTTTCAAGATTGACAGATGCATAATAGAATGCAAGTATGTATAGTATTTCAGAAGTAGTATAGTAGTTTTAAAAATATGCAGTCTATATAAATCATGGAATGGGGGCATAATGGCTAAATCAAAATGGAAATCTCTGTCATAGAAGTTGAATGTGTGGAGAACTCTAGAAATTTCCAGGCAGCTGGACCATTGCTGAACTAAATCTGCATACCTGGAGGTCACTTTGATTCAGCTTCTCTGCTGAATATGCCTGCTCTTTTCACAGTGAAGGAAGGGGAAAGCAAAGCTAAGCACTGGAAGAAAGGATCTTTTTTTAAAAAAAAAATATTAATTTGCATACACCTAGGTTTTTCATTAAGTTTTTCCAAAATTTCTCTAAAACACCTCAGTCATTTAAACAGCATGGCAGTTAATATAAAAGGCAGTATCTTCCTTTGGTAGTCCAACTGCGAGAGTTCAAGATGATGTCATTCTGTCTGAATTAGTCACAACCTGCAGCAGGTTTAGAAGTGCCAAATGTTATTAAAATATTGGGTTGACCCTCTTTTCTCTTTGCATGCTAATCACTAAAATGAAGGGGATAGATGTTTCCCCAGTTCTGCTGTTGTAAATATCTATAAGAGGTTTATTAGAAGAGCAAACCCATTATTTAATATAGGCAATGGCAAATTCTACATGAGTTGTTATGTAGGTCTGCATCAAGAAAAAGAGGGAACATTTCTCTTCAGAAAAGCTCCAAGTGCATATAAGGTATCACTGTGATTATTTATCAGAAATGAAATTGCTACTGTTTTACAACATGCTAATCAATATAATGCTGTTTTTCCTACAAATCTTTTGGGTAATTCTATATCATGTATGAAATGGGTTCCATTGTGGGAAGTGGATGATGGTTTTCACACTGGTGATATAACCAACTTTCCCTTGCTCATCTATATACATCATACAGTAGATGTGTCAATCAATTTGTGTAACTAAAGACTAAAGTAACTAATTAAGTGCTACAAGATTACCGACACAAATTGAGAGATATTTTCTTTCTTTACTGGTTTTGTGAATTGTTTCTGTGTACATTTCTTGAGGTCTCCGTGACATGATTTATCTTTTACTCATGCTCTTCCACAGACTACTTTTAAAGAATCCACTACTGTTTTTAAAGCTGCACTAAGATATCCTGTAGGTATGTTTTGGGAAAGGAAGAAAGGAAGGTTGGGAAAAATTATCACCATACATGAAAGCAGTATGGTTCTGTAACCTACAACAAATTCATGCACAGTAATGCTGCAAGGGGTAGTTTAAATCAGGAAAAAAAATCAAAGCAAAGATGCAGTAATAATGGACCACAACAGGTTGGCTATTTTATTATATGGATTATGAGTGAGAACAGGTGGATTTACACATTGTGCTGTAATCCATGCTACATTTTAACCAGTATTTTTGAAATGAGCCATAGTGCTTAGTTCACATAACAAATCAAAGCCAAATCAATTTTATTAATCAAATGGAAAAATGAGCTCAGTGACTAACTAGGCTATTATTTAACTAGTTTTATATATAATTACATGGACTATGTACTGTATATATATGTTTACTTCTCTTCTGTCATGTTCTCATCATACATTACATTATTATTAATATTATTGTTTTATTATTAATATTATATTTAGTTAATCAGATGCAATAAATAAATGAATAAAACTTTGCAATGTGCATTTCCTTTTATTTATCTGTATATTTTTTACTAAAGCAAATGGAAATGATACTTTAAAGCTAAAGCTTAATCAGAAAAGCTCTAGAAGTGTTCCAACAATGTTTTGCAGTCTAGATCATACTGTAGTAGTTCACGGAACCATTAAATTTTGGGTAGTGCTTGGCATTCTCCTACCTGGATATATTATTATTAACTCACAAAAGGCTTTTTTAAAACCCTCATGCCTGTATTATTTGAACAGAAAGTACAGGTAGTACTTGATTTATGACCATTTGTTTAGCAACTGTTTGAAGTTATGAGGGTGCTGAACAAAGTTTCTTACAACTAATCCTTGCATTTATGATCTTTGCAGCATCCCAATGATTATGTGATTTGCATTTGCAAACTTCACAGATGTGTTCCACCAAGCAAAGTCAATGAGGAAGCTATCAGAAAAGATAATGGTTATGTAAAGTGTTGCTTAATGACAAAGGTAAAAAAGTTCATAAAATCAGGGGTAGTCATGTGAGCCACATTTAATGACTATACCACTTAATGAATTTTCTGGCCCCAATTGTGCTCATAAATCAAGGGCTACCTGGGCAATCTTGTGCAGTGATTTGCAGAATAGTTTTTAGATCTGAATGAGATGAAAGTGTTGAAATTGAAGCCAAGAAGGTAGAGTTTTTCCAGAGTCACTGGTATTGCCAGAGTCAACTTTTCCTGAGAGAGCAGAGGTCCTTGTGACTCAGGAATGTTCCCCAACCTTTCTGGGTTGGTGGTCCAGAAGGGGGGAGGTGCAGGTGCCTTTAGGTACGCATGCACATGAGCAAATGGGACTGCGAGCACGTGTGTGGCGATGATAATACTTTTGTGGTGCTCGCAGCAATGGTAGTGCCCCTCATGGTGATGGTAGTGCCCCTCATGGCAGCGACGGTAGAACCCATAGGGTGCTTGTGCAGCACTTGACAAGTATGGTGTGCACACATGCACATGCACACACACTGGCCAGCCAATTATGTGCCCTACAGGTTGGGGACCCCGACCTACATACCTGGACTATTGTATTGCAGGTTGCTGTCCACTGCCAGGCCTTGAGCCATTCATAATTGGGCTGTGGAAGTGGTAGGCAAGCATATGTGCACATCCCCACTTGCACAAGCAGCAGGCAATGTATGTGCGTGCTCCATTTGTGGGAGGGTGGGCACATGTGCCTGCTGCTCGCATGGAACCATCCCGTCTTCCCTCCAGCCAGACTGCAAAGCTGGAAAGGTTGGGGAACTCTGCAGTATGGGATTCCCTTTGAAGACCACTTGGAATTTGCATTTAGGATAGCATGTTGCAGTCCATTTGCTAGTCAATTTCCCACAGACCATTGTGTATTGAAAGCCCTTATTGGCTAATGATAGGCTACTGAGCGCAATTCAAAGAACATTTTTGACTGATAACATCCTGTATAGCTTAGCATCAAAATATGTCTAGAACTACTTTCTTCAATAGATCTGATCTGAGTGATGCAATAAGCAGAGAAAGGCTCCTTGTTGTCCAATATTTTGCAAAAATTAAAGAGGTTGAGAGCAGGGCTTTTCTAATAATACCAACTTCATAAAGTCTTGTATTAAATATTATATGTCTCCTGTAGCATAGGACTTCCAGGAATCAGTAAAGTCAGAGTTATTGGTCATTTTGATAGATATGTTCCTTACATTTTTCAAAGGAATTTACTGTTTTTGAGTTATTATGAATTATTTTATTGGATGGAATTTAAACATTTGGAATTTAATACTCATATATGAATGCAATTGTAGAGAATATTGTATCTTCAGATTGGGATGTTATGTTGATAGAATTCTTCAAGCTAGGTTTTGCCATATAAATGTTTCATTATTGTGCTAAGTAACATCAGTGCAGATTCATAAAAGTGAGATTTCCACCATGTCATTTATGTACATGATTATAGATGGGGATTTTTTATGAGTAGTAATTAAATTGCATGTGAATAAAATGTTTTCACATGCATATTTTGACAGGTCTTTATGTAGGATTAAGTCTATATGTCTCATGATTAGAGTTTGAACTAAGAGATCTCTCATGTATCTTGTTGCTACTGTGGTTTTATTTTGATTGTAAGTCAATATAGCTTTATTTTGATTTGATAATGTGTAGATTTAATAAACAAATAATAGGTAAATAAATGAATATTGGTACTATACAGATATTTCATGAGAACAATAAACAATAAATCTGCTGCTCCAATCAAGCAGCCCTTAAAATTTTGCGGTAGCTCTTCAAGAGCATCACCATGTTAACTGAGCTGGAGTGCGATTACACAGAACATATTTCCACCATGATGGCTGCTGAAGTAAAAGAAATTGGTTTGTGTTTTGGACAATTTGCAGAACAACCCTATTAATGGTCCACACAATGCAATATTTATTAGATATTTATCCTGCTTTTACTACTCCTTTTTCATCCTATTTTCTCCACAACAACCAGGCTATTAGGTGAGTTGGGCTGAGAGAGAATGACAGGCCCAAGTCACCCAATCAGCTTTCATGTCTAAGGAGGGAGTAGAACTCATCAGTCTTCTGGTTTTTAGGCCAGCACCTTCACCACTACACCAAACCGGCTCTCAGTATATTGTGATTGAGATAGTATTCATAAGAAGCACAGTAATTTAATAAATGTTTAGTTGTTAATAATGATGACAATAATAATTTTATTCACGATTACTGTCTTTAAATACATTTTATTGCAATAAATGGGGTTGCACTAGGAAAAAAATGGCAGCAATGCTAAACCTCAAGATAAACTTTGATGGCTAATTCTCAGTGCAGTTCTTCCTCATTTGAGGATAAAAAAAATCATGTTGGTCTTGTGAAGAGTTTGAGATGGACTTAGAATGCAAGCCTTCGAAATGTCTGAGAATAATTGTATCCAGAAATCAATTTCCAGTTGTATGAGTTGTTGCCTATAAAGAAAGGGCAGGGCTTGGCAAGATTAGCTAAGATATATCCAAACACTAGCCCAAAATATTGGAAGTATCAACAAGCTGACGGTACCTTTTATCACATGTGGTGGCTATGTCCTAAGGCCAGGGCTTATTGGATCAGAATTAAAAATTGGATACAAGAAATTACCGGACAACAAATGGAATTCAATCCAGAATTTTACTTATTGGGATAATCCAAAATCAATACCCAAAAAAGATAAAATGTATAATGTTGCATATTCTCACAGAGGCCAGAATAGCTTATGCTAAATGTGGAAAGAGTCCAAAGTCCCAACAGAAGAATTAATCTTACCAAAAAAAAAGAGCAGATTGTGCAGAAATGGATATGCTCGCACTTAAAGTGAAGGAAAAAGAGGAATCCAATTATTACTCAGTATGGCATAGGTGGTATGAATGGTTAGAAAATAGAGATAAAAATTGAAACAGAATGATTATGTAGGAGAATACTCAAGAAAGTGATACGTAGACATGTAGATATGTAGAATAAATAAAGTTAGATATTAACAATCACTGGTGAGATATATATATATATATATATATAATTATTGATGGTATGTATATATAATAATTATTGGTGATATGTACAAATAGAGGATAGAAATATGAGACAATAACATATGTGGATGTAAATACTCTCAAAAATGTAATTACAATTTGTATTAATGGAAAATAATAAAAATTATTTTTAAAAAGAGGCTTCTAAGATGAAACTGGTGGAGCTTTATGCTTTTTCACAATTTGAGATGTGTACGTGGAATGTTTTGGTGAGATTTCAGCAAGAAATTAGTAAAAACGGTATTTCAGCCCAATTTTTTAAGTTAAACACATAAATACAAGAAAAATATGGTGTTTTTTAAAAAAATAGAGCATGTAATTTAGAATCATGAATAGTTGTGCATTGTTATGTATTTGGACCATAATGAATCTGTGAAAAATGGCCCTTTTCAATAGAACAGGGGTTGCCAACCTTGGCAACTTTAAGCCTGGAGGA
>AZIM01003590.1:57784-74129 GCA_000516915.1 Ophiophagus hannah | reverse complement strand
AGAAGCGAAAGGTCTTCAAAGAAAAAACAAAAGTCCAGTTGCTACCTGAAAAAGCACCTTGGGGATAGCGCTAGCAATAGCACTTAAGACTTGTATACCGCTTTACAGGGCTTTCCAGCCCTCTCCAAGCGGTTTTACAGAGTTGTAAGAATTTTGCCCCAGCCAACTGGGTCCTCCTTTTATCGACCTCCGAAGGATGGTTTGAATGCTTCACAAGCTATGAATGCATATGCTCTAAAGGCATCCAAAATGAATCATATTGATTTGAAGTTCTCTGATTCAGGGTAGTGTTTGATTCCAGTGTCCTGGAATCACGTGACTTTGGTTTTGCTGAAAACCAGCATTTCCTTTTTTTTTTTTTGCAAAATTGTGCCCATAGTGAACCATTGGTTTGCTTAATGACCAGGGCAAAAAAGGTTGTAAAATCAAGTTGGTCATGTGAGAATTATGTGACCGAGTCAACTCACAACTTACGGCCATGATGGGCAGGTTCCATTATGGTTGTTAATCAAGGACTGCCTAGGGAACTCAAATGATAGCTGGGCACTTTTTCAGAATTGTGGATGATTTTGTAGATTATTGTTGAGTAGATGTATCATATCAAACATTCATATCATTTAAATTTTTTTCTATATTAAGATATAGTATTTTGTTTTAAGAAGAAATGTTGTGCTAAATGCCCTGATGTGATAGTGGATATAATATTAAAGTACCACATTGTGTTGTAGCAATGCTGCCCATTTAAATGTTCTTCTATTAGTGATCTTCATAAAACCTAAAAGAGCTCTTATATAGAATTCAATTAAGCTTGGGTTCTCTACAGACCGCTCATATTTCTGGCCTAGAACATATTAAAATATAAAATCTAATAATTGTTTCAATGTATAATGAAAGGCTTATTTCTTTTGGCTCTTATGCAAGTTAGTGGCATAAGATATTGTGGTATAGGTAGGGTTTGATCATAAAAGTGGCAGCAATTAAACTTTGAGGTTGCCCTCAGAACTGTCTGGAGTTGTCTTTATTGGCAAAAATAAAGAGGTTTTTCCCCTCAGGTACAGCTATGTAGAAAGTATTCCGCAGAATGGAAAACCGAGCTGTTGTATATTGAATGAGAAATTATTTTATTATCTGTATATCAAACCCTCTTCTCTTCTGTCCTCTTCCCAGGAAAATCGTAGTCTCACTATCAAATTAAGGAAACGAAAGCCATCCAAGAAAGTGGAATGGTCAAGTGACACAGTGGACAATGAGCACTTGGGACGGAGGTCTTCCAAATGTGAGCACTGCCATTCTCTACCATTGTTTCTTAAAATTCTTCTTCCTCGGTTGTATTTCTCCCAATGTGAGTGCATCATCCAGAGTGCACTAATTGAGGTTAACTCATTTTTTACATTTTCTTAATCCATCCCTTTCTCCAGAGGTGTGTTCATCTAGATTGTTGGCTTTAGGGTTACTCTCAAGTATTCTTAAAGGCCATATCGCTCTTCTGTAGACTGATCACCTTATAGCATACAATATCAGAATGTAAGCATAGGTAATGAGATCTAATTCCACAGTGTATGGACAAACTAGTGGAAATAGAGGAATAATTACTGGAAAAACAGGTGGAGTCCTGTATCATCATGTATCCTGGCCCATACGTACTCCACTTGTCCTGTCCTGGGAAGCCACTTGCTATAATGGACATGTTCCATGGTTGTTTCTTGATAACGTTTAGAATATAATCTTAAACTTCAATTGGAAATGATAAGCTTTGGGGACACCAGTTTGCTTATGACATTGTAGCCTGGAGGGAATACTAATTGCCTCAATTAACCATAGGCACTTAGCAGTACTTACTGGAAATTTGATGAGAAGGCATCTTGAGATGATCACAGGAGGATAGAGATATTACTATAACAATAACTGAATTAACTGGAGAGATGCAATTTGTCCTATTTCTAATTACTCCCTGCTGTTCCCTGGCCAAATAAATGAGCAACAAGAATAATTACTACATAATTCAAACATCATTGGTGGGTTGGGTCTAAAGAGGCAAAGAGATTGCTGTGCCTAACCCTGGCACCAACATGTGTCAGAAAAATGAATTATTTGCTCCTGACTATGCTGATCTGATCCCTATAGATTCATATGGGATAGAGAGAAATGTTCTGAGTTTGAAGAAAGTCTGCATAGTCCTTTCATTTTCCAAAAGTGAGAATCGTTGGTAGATAAAATGAACAAGTGACTATTCCTTTGTCTCCTCTTCCATTGATGTAATTGCTGTTGAATTATTATATTTCTGTGCTTATCTCTCTCATGTTTTCTTCCTCTCCTTCCTTCTGTTCTTCCTTCTACACTATCTGCCATTTCCTTCAATTCCTTATTTTCATGCATCCAATATTTCCGCTTTGTATCTTTCACTCATTTTGCATTTTATTAAACACCGTCCCATGCTCACTTTCCTCCACATTCACAATGTCTCTTTATTCTCGCTTTGTTCTTTTTTTTTTTTGTTCCACCTTCTTTTTTATGTCCTCTATGGCCTCTTGAGTCCTTTTTACCTTCCCTTCTTGCCATTCCTCTCCACTTCTTCCCTTTTCTCAACACAGGCTGCTGCATCTATGAGAAGCCCCGGGCTTTTGATGAGAGCTCAACAGAGAGCGAAGATGAGGACGATGAAGGCTGCGGCAATGCCCATTGCATCCGAGGCCACAAGAAAAGCCAGCGGGGGAAGGCACAGTCTAAAGCGGGAGATGCTGGTCCAAAGGAGAACAACTCCAAGAAGGTGGAGCTACCTGACCAAAACCATGCAGGGGCCATGCAGCACTGAACCATACTTGGCCATGGGGCAGAGAAGGAGCTCCTCAACTCTCCCCCAAAGGACTGACACTGCCCCAACTGAGGCGAGGGATGAAAAGAAGGGAAGGCCTATACAACCAGTTCTCAGCTGTCTTGTGCTGGTGCTGCCTTGACCATGGGTAAGGGGGAGGGAGGGGAGGGAGGGCACACACACACCCAGCTCCACGCCTGTCTTGTGTCAGTGCTGCTACTGTTGTCTATCCATCTGTGGCTGGTGAGTCTGTCTGGTGCCACCCATCCTCATCCTGCCCAACGAGGAATGTATTGACAGGACCTTCTTGGGTACTGTGGCTGATTTCCCCCCCCCCCACTGCAACTTAATTAAATATTTGTTATCGGTGATGAATATGACGGGGAGTGGGTCTGCTTTGAGAAGAGCGGTGATAGAGCTTCGACCAAGATCTTTTCTCCTTCCCCTTGTCTTCCTCAGTATCTCTGGTTTCTTCCTTTATTGCAGGCTCCTTTCCCATTGGTCTTTTTTAGCTCTGTGTAGAAAACCTACAGTTCACTCAGTTAATCCGTGCTTGCATTCTTCTTTTACGCTGAGCCTGCATCACTTTCACTATCAGCTCCATTGCCTCCCACTTGCAGACTCACTCAGTGCAAACTCGCTCTGACGTAAAGCTGCCTTAAAGATGCAGTCATAGGTCCCTCTACTCTCTTAGGCTCCTAGTTCCTGGAAAAGGGTAGGTGTTGATTCCACCTCATCAGTGATAACACGACAATCTCCACTTGTCTTCAGGTATCTTTTTAAAAAGGACACTTCCCTTCCCCCATGATGTTTTTTTTTTAAATTTTTCTTATATAAACGCCTGTAAGAATTCTTAGTAGTGGGAATGAAAGGTATGGAGAGGGTGCAAAGGACATGGGAGGTGGTTGGAAACATCGTGAGTCTTACTGATTTGGGATTGAGAGGAACTTGAAAATGTAAACTAGATAGATGTAAAGGAGGTGAATGTTGTATGCACGGGCTGATGTATGGACTCAAAAAAAAAAACAAAACAGGAAATTGGGCCCAGTCTGAAAACCTAGGATTGATAAAATCCCCATGGTCCCCTTGCACAGTCCCCGTATATTTCATTGCTTGGGCAGAAGTTCATATTAAATACGACCTTTCCTGAAACCACAGGGGATTCAGGAGCCTAAGGAATGGGACCTTCCGTGGCATGAACATTTGATTATTCTGGCTACCCGTGGTTTGATGTGGGAGAATTGTACATTCTCAAAATCTTTCTCTTTCCTCCGTGTGCTTATTTTAGCACCTTCCACAAGTCACATTCCACAAGAAATGTTCACAGCAGTGTAACCTTTTTGACAGGTAAGCTCAGTTTAGTCAGCCTTACAGCAGGTATGTTTCTCAGCAGCCATGATGAACTACTTTTTTCAGAGATTAAAGTTGAAGGTGCATGATCACTCTCGGTGGAAACCTTTAAAATAGGAAACCAATCTTGCCCCTTAGTGAGGTTTAACCCCATTAATTCTTGCATTGCTCATTTGCCGAAGTGGGTTCTTGGCTTAGGGAGAAGTCTGTGCAGGAAAGTTTGGGTTTCAGAGAAGCCTCTTGTATTTTGTGTTCTCACTAGATAAAATTTGGATTACAAAATAACAGAAGAAGGCTTGACCTCCTGGCATTTTGTGATAAAACTCATAGTTAGCCACTATTTTTAGGCAAGTTGCATGGCACAATTTGATAAATATTGTAGTTGGTTGAGCTTATGGACTTCATTATGTGCTCTTTGCTTCCCTTCCCCCCCCCACAATACAAAATGTACAGATGTACAAATCTGGGCAGGTTATATAAGCTTCTATAGTATTGCTGTCTTTTTTTTCACCAAAGAAGTAAGATATATGTTTGCTCACAATCAGCTGAGAAAATAGATTGTGCCTCCATGACTGGCATATTTCATAGCAAACATGTTGCAAAACAGGACATTGGATGGGAGAGTTCAGTGGACTGGCCCAGCAAACACAAGAATTGCTGTATAAAATACTATAAAATATGTTTACAGGAAAGCACATAATTGGGCAAAATGACTGGGAGGTCATTTAGACAGTTTCTTGTTGGCCTTGTTGGAAAATAGAATGTTCATATTTTTTAAAAGCATTAAAGTTTATAGTATAGATTCATACATTTGAACTAAGGCCTTGGCTTCCTGGATCCCTGCAGTAGCCTAAGAAACGTGACACTGAATTTAAACACCACCACCACCTCAATGTGGTGCACTACAGAGTGTCAAATTTTGCATATGACATATTTGTATCAATTTTTCATACAGCAATTCTACTTCATTCAATAAAAGTCATGCCTGACAGATAAACGAGCCGCCCAACATATTTATCTGAGGATGGTGGCTTTAACATTAAATAGCTTAATAGAAATTACATGCATAGTATTGTAGAAAATTGGTAAGCATTGACATTAGGAGACCAGAAACTCAAAAGAAGTTTTTCATCCTCTCAACTTGTAAGCCTTCTTACCCTTTCAATTTCAACAATCAAGATTTTGTTGGAAACCCCGACAGTTGGGTTTTTTTTTTCTGTTTTAAGACATTCCTGAAATAGCTCTGATCTATTCAGTACATTACCATGAATGGCCAACCAAAGTCACTAGCTATCTGGATAAAAATAGTTTAATGGTTTTGATGATTTTGCTACAACTCTCCCCGTTGCTGGGATCTGCTGGGTGTTGGTAGTCCTAATGCTGGGAAGGCAGCCTGTTTTGGAAAGCTATTCCCAGACTGTCAAGCTCTTGCATCCTGAAGTGCTGAGCCTGTGCCAAAGTTAATGGTTTGAATACTTAAATTGTATGGATTTTGCTGGTTGACATGTCTGATTTGTGTTCATTTGGGATGTTTGGAACTGTGGGAAAGCTGCCTTGAGCTTCATGGAGAAGCAGAATATAAGTATACTGAAGAATAAAATGTCTGTTCAATGAATAAGATACAAAGTTCTTAAATGGATGTCCCTCCGAATATAATGCTTTATCTTGAACTGGTAACTAAGGTTTTAAGCCTTTTCCTAAGTTAAGGGTGGGCAGTCTGATTCTCAGCAGCACCTGGTCCTCACAGTATGAAGGATTACAAGTTCCCTATGTTTCTGAGAAGTCACCAGCAATCCAGTGGAAGATTCTTGCCCTACCCTGTTCTAGCAGTATTGCAGGTGCTCCTGGTTTAAGTGTTTTTTGCATTTCAGCCAGGAAAATGTTAGTTAACATTCCCCATCCCACAAGGCGTTAAGAAAACACGTGTAGTTCACTTGCAGGCCACAAATTTTGTATGTACAGAACCCCCAAACCAAAATCTCTCCAGCACAAATATGAAAAAAGATGCATATTATTTTTATAAACCAAAAGGGGGAGCAAGGTCACCAAATAAGCATAGTTCTAAACAGGGGTGGGATTCAACCGGTGTTACTACTGGTTCTGTGACTTATGTTTTGCGCGCACATGCGCACTTCGCATGCATGTGTGTAAAAAAACCCTTAAGCTATGTTGCCCGGACAGCTGAAAAGTGCTGCGCATAGGTGCACAGCATTTGAAAAGCCTCTTTTTTCCTGCTTTTTCAACCGCAGCTGTGCCATGCAAAGTAGCTGAGGTTGAAAAAGCAGGAAATAAAGGACAGGTAAGAGCCTGGGCGGGGGGGTGGACCAAACAGCAGCAAACANAAATAAAGGACAGGTAAGAGCCTGGGCGGGTGGGTGGACCAAACAGCAGCAAACACAGAATCAGTTCGGTGTCTGCTGCTCTTCAGAGCTACCAGTTCTATAGAGCCGGGGAGAACCGGTAGCATCCCACCCCTGGTTCTAAAGAAGTTCACAAGCATGTGTAGAGTAAAGCTATACGTTGCTGGGATGGATGTGTTATACATGAGTTTGTTGAGTAATTCATAGCTTCTTGCTTCCTTCACAGCCCAAGCCAAAATCAGAGAAGACACAATATGGCTTAATACCTTGTGTAGGCCTCTAGAATTAGTTAAGATAGCTTTATACCATCTCTGGGGTCAGACGGAGCACAATCTTGAAAATTTAATTATTGGAGACCACATATCCTGCTTGAAACCTTAAAATATATGTTTTCTAAGAAAGAAAGGTTGGCTGGATAATGTTTGTTGTGCTGTTTTTATAATGTAGAAGGTATTTCAGTGTCTAGGGGCAACCTTATTGTTGACCTCCCCCATTTTGGATCTGGTACTGCTTATAAGCAGTTCGGTGTACATTTTGCACTTTAAGAATCTGAAAGTAATATAAATTCCACCTCAAGCATAAAGGTCTGTTTTGCATAATTGATTCTATAATGGCTGACTTGCCTAACTCTGGGATTAGTCATGTCAAGAAGCAAAAACTACGCAGTCATCATATATGGCTCTGTTTTGACAAAGTATACAGTACTTTTTATGGCAGTGATCATGCCATAAAACTACCCAATTTTAACTGGCAGGTTGTGCTTTTTTCCTTTTTCTGGTGTTTCTTCTTCACAGGGAAGCATGATCATAACAGCAGATGGATGTCAGCTGCTGTTTACATATGGCACTTCAGAATAGCAGGACAAGGACATTTAACTCAAAATGCTGCAGAGAATGCAAATATCTCCATGCTACCCAGCCTCTCTTCTGCCAGATCATTATTATCCATCAGATAGAGATGAATCATCATCATCATTACTCAAGGTCAAAATTACAAAGCCTTGCCTGCCATTTCGTTTCTCACATTAGCAACTCACATAGGCCATGCACAAGCTTAAAACTACATTGTAAGGGGTAAATCCCACTAAATAAAAATACAAACTTTGGGACACACAGAGAAAAGATTTGGCTCCCAACGAAAGCCTGGATATCCAGCTAGGTAGAGATCAGCCATTGGCAAAGGGTCTCCAAATTGTGTGAGAAAAGTAGGATTGCAGGCTGTCCCTAGGTTTCTGTTCACTGCTTAGGCGTCTTTCACAGTTGGTGCTATGGGTCGCCTCTTTCTATTTAAACCAGGCCTGTTCCTATGACTTTACCTGCAGACGTTTACCAGCCAATCCCTCCCATTTCTCTTATCTCACAAACCCTTGGCTCGAGTTAAAATGACAAAAGATGAGGCCCCTGAGTTTGCTCAAATTCTAGAACCAAGATGAATGACCGCTCAGTACAGGAGAATTGTTGGTGTGGGGAGAACCATTTAAAATGCCCTACTTCGAATCTTTCTTTTGAGCAGGTGCAGGCACAGAACTTTAGTTTGCTTTTATTTATGGCTGCCAGATATAGGAACAAAGATTAAAAAAGAAATAATTAAAAACTAGGAGGAACATGTGAGACTTCAAAAGGTTTAGCAGTCCTCTCCCCACTTTTTTGTTGTTGCTCCTTCCATGTCCTTGACAGGGTGCTCTGCTCAACTCCAGGTGAATTCCTTTTATTTTCCTATCTTTTCATAACAGCTACAAAAACTACTGCTGAAGTTTTTACCTGCCTAAGTAATGTAAGAATATAACACTTTCATCCATGGGATTTCTAGATTAGGCTAATCATAGCTGACCAACAAGACCCCAGCCTTTCTGTTTCCCTGCTGCCATCTGCTGCTTATCCAGATTCCTGCCTCCCGAATACGGTAGTACAGATAGTCCTCGACTTACGACCTGTCACTTAGTGACAGACTTCGTTAGGGGTTCTTGCCACCATGGTCACAGGACTGCACTCTGGGCACTCAGCAACCTGGCTGCATGTACAGTCGTTTGCAGGGTCCCACGGTTATGTGACCATGTTTTATGATGGGTTTTTTTTTTAATGAAATTTACTTCCAGTTTTTGGCAAAACCAGCCGATGGAGAATCATTGGTTCATTCAACCACTTAACGGCCACCACAAAAGTTGTAAAATCAGATCGATCTAATGGGTGTCCCTGATTTTTGACTCTGTCACGACTTTACAACTGGGATAGGCAGGCTCTGTTAGTCATAACTTGAGGACTACCTATAATATTCTAGAAATGGAGCTGATGTTTAAAATGACAAGAGCACTCCCTTGAAATGGGAGGGAAAGCAGTAGCAGTCGTTGCAAGAGAAATTTTCAGTGTTTTGCATGCCTTTGCGTTCTCCAAGCAGCCTCCATGCCGACATCGGATGGAAACTGGCTGTGCTACAGTAATTGGGTTGTCATCTGCCTTAAAATATATCATTCCCGCATGCTGAGGCAGAGAGACCATGCTCATGTAGGAACAATTAAATAGGTATTTGAACAGGCCCCAACTTCTGGGATGTACCTGAAGCTAGGCTTTGCCTGAAGGGCCTTTTAGCAATGCATCATAATTGGAGGAGAAGGTGAATTTGTTTCAGGAGGTTTTCTACTTGTTTTCCTGCACTTGAAAGTGATCTAAGGTCAAGGCTCCCTGAAGTTGAGCTCATCTCCTGTTGACTCTATGGGTGCATTCATGTCGTTTGTCTTGGCGTGAGATTGGAAGGAGGGTTTTTTTTTGTAGTTGTTGCTTTCTTCCTGAATGTGGTTTTCCTTCTCGGTTTAGCCTCTAGTCCTGGGGTTTCTAGTGGTCTCCCATCCCAGTATTAACCTGGCCTGACCCTGCTGATCTTTCTGGGGTTAGCCAAGGTTGATTAAGTGCTGCCACTATCTGCTGTGCTTTCCCATATTTAGCAGATCACAACTCCCATAAATAGCAGGCATTTGCTTCTGCGGACCAGCCCCTTTGTAAATGTTTGCATAAATCCAGCTGGTTAAACAGTTGGTCTCTAAGCAGTTTCCTTTAAGTCTAGATCAGGGGTTGGCAACCTTAAACACTCAAAGAACCATTTGGACCCATTTCCCGCAGAAAAGAAAACACAGGGAGCCACAAAACCTTTCCCATGTCTGACTATTTTCTGAGTGGCCACAAAACTAGCATATATAGTTGAAAAGATTCTGTTTTCTTCTGAAACTTTTCTTTTCTTGGATTTATCCATTGTTGGCCTACCGGGGGTCGAAAAGCTCAATAAGTCGCATGCCGGAGGGTATCACACATTGGCAAGTGTGACGCATATTTTGAGCAACAGGGAGCTGTAGCAGAGGGATGAAAGAGCCACATGCGGCTCCAGAGCCACAGGTAACCTGGTCTAGGTTAACCCAAACTCCCGTATTGTTTACATGTCAAGATGGCGATGGCAAATCAAATCAAATACATTGACTGGCTTCACACATTGTATTAAACCATATTCTCTTAATGAAGATTTCTTAAATATGACACAAATGACTAGGTTCGTGGCTTTAAGCCACAGTCACACCAAACACATTCTGGCTTGGCTCAACTGCAGAATTACAAGTGAATTGAAACAATTCTATATTTACATAGCTCTGTAGAATGAACATCTGCTTTGTTTCTTTCTTCATCTCCCCAGTTTAGTGGTTAAACTGTTAAAAGTGATTTATTGGCTTTCTAGAAGAACTCCAGTGTGTTTAGCAACAGCATCAGGTTGGACACCTGTGGCTTTCCTAAATGATTTGGGAAAATGTTTTGGTAGCTGCTGCAAGAAATACAAGGGGTTGCAATGAAGGAAAAAACAGTGTTTGCATAGTCAGACAAAGGACTATTCTCCTTTTCCAGCCCCATTTTCATAGTCTAGTCCTGATTCCCATTTTTACTATCGGTAGTCCTAGACATAACGACCATGATTGGGACTGGAACTTCTGTCACTAAGCAAAGTTTATGATCTTTTTGCTGTGATCCTTAAGCAAATCGCCCAGCTGTTAAGGAAAGTGGGCTTCCCCCATTGACTTTCCTTGTTGGAAGCAAGCTAGGAAAATCACAGGTGGCAACCATGTGATCCCAGGACACCCGCAAACATCCTAAGTGCTGGCCAAGTCCCAAAATGTTGATCATGTGACTGGCGATGCTGCAACATAAGTGCAAGGACTGACTGTCAGTCACGTTTTTCACTAAACAAACGGTTGCAAGTTCAAGGACTATCCATATTGTGTCACTGTTAGAAAAGCCGGAGCACTCCAAAGATGGCAGCATTTCTAATCAGTGTTTTGGATTTCTGACCTCCTGTATTGCAGATTGATTGATTGTCCACATTTTTATGGTGCACAGCCTAGAGCCTCTTGATGGCTTACATCAAGGATTGTATGTCCTGCACTGTTCATGTCTGGGAGAGGGGGGAAATCATTTAAATGCTGTACAAGGATCGACTCCAGAGTTACACTTTCAATGATTATTGTTGAAAATCCCAACCCAACATCTGTAAGAAGTTGCCATAGCGGTCAGGCTTTTGATTTGCTCTTTGTTTTACATTCAGTCCAGTGCCGTGAAAGACCCAAATACATTTACAGTCAAGCACAAATTAAAAATCATTCTATTATAGATAAAATAAAAAATCCAATATTAACTATGTGACAGTGGTGCAGTCCTCTTATTCATGCATTTTGGTATTATTCAATAGAGGAACAAGAAAAGGCGTTAATTCATTTTAAAATTAAAAAAAGCAAACAAAGGTAGAACACACACAGATAACAATAGCAATAGCACTTAGAGTTAGGGTTAGGGTTTCCAGCCCTCTCTAAGCAGTTTACAGNNTCAGCATATTACCCCCAACAATCTGGGCCCTCGTTTTATTGACCCCAGAAGGATGGAAGGATGAGTCAACCTTGAGCCGGTCAGAATCGAACTCCTGGCTGTGGGCATGCAGAGTTAGCCTGCAATACTCCATTCTAACTACTATGCCACCACTTTTGACAGGCTCTGGCTCAACTTTATAGAAACTGGTTGACATCAGTGATGTTTCTTTCCCCCATGTTCTAATGTTTCCACCTCTTGCTGGTTTAAGGAATGATTGTACAGTGATCTTCAGCAAATGTGATTTCATGCCAAAAATGCTATCATTTTTGCTGCGGCTCAAAGATCAGCATAGAATGGGTTTGTGAATAATACTCAGCTGGTATTTGTTCTTGTTTGTTGAACGAGCCATTGAAGCCTGGTCTGCACTTTCTCCTAAACAACAAATAAACCAGGTTACCACACTAATGCACACTCTGGCGGCCTTGGTGTACCAAAGTAAAAAAAAACAGCTTGCCTCCTGGGGTTGTGGGTGCTCAATTGCTGGAGGTTTTCAAGAAAAGTTTGGGCAGCCATTTGGCTGGGATAGGACAAGGTCTCCTGCCCTTGAGTAGGGTTAGAAGACCTCCAGGGCCCCTTCCAGCCCTATATGATGCTATGAATGCAAAAGGTGGAAACAGAGTTTCCATCAGGAAAGAAGATGAAGGAAAGTGACCAGTGAAATGAATTCCGGGAGTGAAATGGTAGACAACTAACTCAAGAAGCTCAGCCAAACAAAGGCCCACTATCTCCCCTCAACTCTGACCCAGGTGACTTTAACATGGAGCTTCCTCCTGTCCTGGGCTAGAAGATTAAAGAAACATTGCCCACAATATTCTGTTAGTTTACAGGAAAATTACACAGGTTACAGCTTTTTCCTGATGGGGACTGCTGCTGGTACCTGTGGCAGAGATGCATTGGTTGCCACACAGGTTTGGTGAAATTGCATTATACACTTTTCTCTGTTTTGGAGGATTGCAGCTCCAGTGCCCTGGTTTCCTAACCTTGTCTGACATCAATTCCCCCTCTCCAGATTAATTTTCAATCTAGATTCAGCAGCAACCTAAAAGACGAAACCCCACAAGCTTCCTCCTGTCATGTCGCCCATATCTAGTGACAATTGGAGGAGGCAGAGAGCGGTTTTTCCAGAGTGCTGGTTAGAGCTTCGAAGTCTTGGCCTTGAAGCAAAGGCATTTCCATCCAAAAATCTGGTCTGCTCAGTTATGGGTGGAACTAGAGGCAACTTCAATCCTGAATTTTGGTTCTACTGTTAAGGTTCTGTTGAAGTGGATATGAAGAAGTGAAGTCCAGATGTTTCCAGGCATCAACAAAGGACATTTTTTTTCAATGTATCCAGAATTCAGGACTGGCAGCCACATTAACTTCTCCATCCCTTCCATGCAGTGGGTTTTGGAAACCACAGAGAGTCACTTGGAAGAGCTCTTGGTTGACTATTCAGGTGAAAATGGGTGGTGAAGGTATCCAAACATTAGCTATGTAGAGGAATAAAAAAAGTATAAATCGGGAAGAATGGAAACATTCACCTTATTGTTTTATACCAATGTCTCAGTGGAGAATCAGAGGCTGTTTATAGGAGAGGTTGCCCTTTGGCATATAAGCTGATGATATGACACATTCATACCCTGCTAACTTGCATTTGTATCTAGGTGAAGTTCAGTAAATGTTAACCTTGTTTTGTTTTTTAGTAGCTTAGTGTTATGGTTCAATATATTAGGCTGTTGTGATATCACTTGGTGTTTACAGGACTGACAACCACTCCCCAGCTAAAGAAATCACACACGTTTCAAGCAGAACCTTCCTAAGAAGAGCTGGCCAGTATACCACATAGCCAAATAATTCCCCCATAATTTCTCCCTGGCCACGTGGAAAAGCTTTGGTTATTTTGGAAATGGTAAATGATGTTCTAACAAAAAAGCTGTGAGCTGTGAGCTGAAAGCTGAAATGGAGGCGTGGGAGAAAGACAATTCAAAATCAACCTCTGATTAAAACTGGAATATGTAGGAAGAAAGACTTCAGGTGCTGTAAGAAAGGGACACAGGTAATACCTCTTCAAAATCACCCATTCTCAACTGCATTTAAGTTTGTGGAGGGGGGTTGTTTATTTAAATCTAATTTATCGTTTCTGGTATCTACTGTCTGTACAAGCTCAATCACTGTGTTTTTATGCAACTTGGACTTTTTTTCATCAGTTTTATTTATTCATGCCACTTGGCTTACATCCTGCATCCAACCATTCACTGATTGTGACAGGCTTACATTCCAATCATGTGTAAACAAGGTTAAAATGACAAATGATAAGAATAAATAATACAAGTAATAAAATATTCTTATACCAAAGGAGATGTGCCCTATATATTTTTCCACTTAGATCATTTTTCCCTCAAAGGCCTGTTGAAATAGCCAAGGTTTAATAGCTTTTATGTATGAACAAATACAGTCATTTCTATATTTTGATTTTCTTCATCACTGAATGCTTTGTGAGTGAGTACTCCAGGTTAGAAAGCAATGCTGACATTCTCTCCCTTTTAAAAGCAAGTCTGATTCATTTTGAGATTGTTTATCTTCCCCAAGAAAGAAAAGAAAGCTTGATTTTTCTAGCTCCAATCTCAGTGTTACACTTTCACTTAGTTGGTCTTAACTGTGATTGCTAAATGAGAACTACCTGTATGTGAGAGAAATAGAGCCTCGCATTTGACAAAAAAATATGGAAAAAAGTGTAACACTTTACAACCGGTCCTCCCATTTGCGGCCTTCACAAATCTGTAAAGAATAGGAAAGCTGAAGTAACATCATGATTTACTTCAGCTTTCCTATTTACAGATTTGTGAAAGTCGCAAATGGGAGGGCCGGTTGTAAAGTTACATTGTCATCATAGCTGCAAATAGTTGCTAATCAATTTGGTCATTAAACAAGGACTACCTGTATTAGACAACCATTTGTCTCAAATGGTACAGGGTTTCCTGCTTGAGCAGGGAGTTGGGCTAGAAGATCTCCCATGTCTTCCAACTCTATAAGTTTTGTGGATGGGAGATGCAAGGTCAATAGAAGATAGGTAATAATGGCAAGAACTTCTGATTTACTTGTCTCAAGTCATCCAGGTCACGGTTGTCCCAAAGGTTCTTTTTCAAGAGACAACTGGACTTTCTGGTTTTTCTTTGAAGACATTTTGCTTCTCTTCTAAGAAGCTTCTTCAGCTCTGCCTGGATGGTGGGGGAATGGAAGGATTTATACTCCTTGCAGACAGCTGGTCATCTGCATTCTTTTAGCGGGTTGTTAAGGTCACCTGTAGGTTTATCAGGGTCACCTGAGTGGTGCAAATGNGTGTGGAGCCTTCTTGGAACTGTTGAAGGGTCTGTGTTGTAGACTGGAGGTAGATGATGTCGTATCCCTCCCCCTCTGTTAAGAGAAGGCTTTTCAATTTTGACATAGATGGCTTCTTTGACCCCTCTTTCAAAGCAGCATTCCTCTCTGTCCAAGTCCTTCCATTCCCCACCATCCAGTCAGAGCTGAAGAAGCTTCTTAGATGAGAAGTGAAATGTCTTTAAAGAAAAACCAGAAAGCCCAGTTGCCTCTTGAAAAAGTACCTTTGGGACAGAGGTAGTATTCTGCCGGTTCGGACCGGTTTTGGCGTACCGGTAGCGGAAATTTTGACTGGTTCAGAGAACTGGCAAGTACCACCTCTGCCTGGCCCCACCCCGCCCCTTCCAGGAGTCCCCACGCGCCCCGTTTTGGCTCCCAGGTAAGCGCATGGAGACTTACAAGGCCCAAAATGGGGTGCAGGGAGGGGTGCAGTGCGTCCCCCCGCGGCCCGTTTTTCCCCCTGGGGGTGCAGGAGGCCGACTGCTGCCAGTCACACTCCTTAGCCACGCCCACCCAGCCAGCCATTATGGCAGAGTACCATTTTTAAATTATTTGAATCCCACCACTGCTTTGGGACATTCTGATTTACTTATCAAAGCAGGTGGGGGTAGAGTTTACAGACCCAGAATATCTCTAGAAGATAAGTGTTAAATCTTCCAACATTTCAACCTACAGATCCAGCTCTGCTATCGTGTGTCCAGCCCAGTACATTGTTCAATTTAGCAAGCAAATGTAAATGAATTGTATGGATTCAGTCTTTGCAAGTATTAAATAAATCTTGTTTATCAATATTTCCAGTTTCCACAAAAGACCACACATTTTTAAAAAGCAGGATACTATAGATGTTAGCTTTGTTTATTAAATAAAATAGATTAGATGGGCAATGGTGTGAATTCTTTCTGCTGGAGACTAGAGAATACTTTTCCCCAGTTTAGGGATTCATAACCACATCATTTTTTTTACAAATAGCTATGCTACCTGAAACTGGTGGAGTTATGATCTAATAATATCTCAGGACTCAAAATTATTGTTGATAATACTGAGCTACACAGATGAATAGCCTGGCAGGATATGAAGCACTTTCTATAAACTTAGTTGCCCAAAACTGTAAAAGGAAACCCTTCCAGAATCAGTTCACATACAGCTAAATGATTTATGTAGACTGGGTTTTTTTTTAAATCCCTGGATGTAATGGTATGTGAGAATGACCTTAGGAGACAGGAGAAAGGAACACTGTTTAGACAACAGTCTGTTAAACAATATCTGAGTTCAAAGGAGAGATGGGGATGGAGAAGGCATTTCAGAAGGTACCCTCCTTCATTTTGGGGAGAAAAATAAGAAAGGAGACAGGTACTTTGAGATTTGCAAGCTTCTGTTACTATAACCTTACAATACAGGCCATATTCTGGTCTCAACTACCCCAAAGGGCTGACATCAGTTTTGCAAATCTCAAAAGTAGCTCTTCCCTCCCTTACTTTTATTTTCCCTAAAACCTAGGGAAGGTCAGAAGACATCTCCACCAGAGGTGGTATTCAGCCAGTTCTGACAGGTTCTGGAGAACTGGTAGCGGA
>AZIM01003590.1:37681-54595 GCA_000516915.1 Ophiophagus hannah | reverse complement strand
AGGATGGAAGGCTGAGTCAACCCTGAACCAGTGAGACTCGAACTGCTGAACTGCAGGCAGCTGATAGTCATCAGAAGTAGTCTGCAGTACTGCATTTTAACCACTGCGCCACCACAGCACATCATAATAAGGTGATGATCATGCATAGTAGAGTGATTGAAAGTGTCGGACGAGGATTGGGGAGACTCAGGTTTAACCTTAACTGCAGAAGCTACCTGAGGGGCTCTGGGCTGTGCCTTCTCTCTCACCCCAAGGGCCAAGAGGGGTGTAATAGTGAAGGTATCGGATGGAGTGGGGAGATCAAGTCTTTGCTCAGACATGGAAGATCCCCAGAGGAATGGGCCAATCACTCGAGCTCAAACCATCTCATTTCACTGGGCTATTGTGGGAACTGTATACTTTTCGTTTGCAAACTACCCAGAGCCACTTAGTGAGATGGGTGCTGTATAAATTTGGTTATGAAGTAAATAAATAATAAGCACTTCTGGAGGACAGGCAGGAATCTAACAAATAAATGCTTACTAAGCTTGTAGCCTTATTAATAGTAAATAGACAAACTCGTAAAGGAGGACAGAGCTAACTGATGTCAGGAACTGCATGAAATATATCAAGGAACAGCAGAAATACCTCCAAGCAAAGGTTCTTCCTTTGACGCTCAGCACATCTCACCAGAATACAAGTTGGCTACTGAGATCAAGTCTTTGCTCAGACATGGAAGANACTGTATACTTTTCGTTTGCAAACTACCCACAGCCACTTAGTGAGATGGGTGCTGTATAAATTTGATTATGAAGTAAATAAATAATAAGTACTTCTGGAGGACAGGCAGGAATATAACAAATAAATGCTTACTTAGGTTACCAGACAAAGATGCGTGTTTGATATAAAAGATGATAGTTGCATTCTTACCCAAAGGCTTTTTAAACATCCCAACTAGGCTGGGAACTTAATTCCCAAACCATTTGGAGAACAGTTATTGGAGAATGCTAGACTAGCATAGGAGAGTGCATAATTTTAAGAAGCAATTTTCAGGTTAGGATAAGGTCAGAAGTGTCCTAGTCCTGTCTGAGAGGCTTTCTAGTATGGAAAAGCTGGAGAGAATCCAAGCTGGGACTAAAAGTTGGAAAGAGTCAATTTCTCGAGCTTTTCCTCGAAAGATCCATGCTCCAATTTATACAAGATAACTCTCTAGTTGTCCTTGGTGTTCTCTCAGCTGGATTGTTTTCTTATAGACTTTTCATTACCCAAACTAGGTAACATCATCAGTACTAATAAGGTGTCGGGTTTGCTCCCAGTTTATATTCTAGTCTTGCCCTGTCACTATTAGTGGAGGTGGTCTTTGGAGGAGTGGAGGAGATTCTTTGATTCTTTAATTGGGCTGTTTACTGTTGGCTTCTTTGGCAGTTCCTTGATTGAGTTATTATTTACTTGATTGTTGGTCTGATGTTAATCTTGGAGTTAATCTATACTCGTTTGAGTGCTGGTGGGGAGGTGTTTTGGTCTTTTTGTCCCCCCTGTGCTGTCCAGACAGTTTATAGTTAATTGGGAATTGGGATAGTTAGTTAGCAATTGGGAGCTGTCCCCTTAAGGGAATGCATCATGGTAAATGTAGTTAAGGTATCTTGGGAAATGTAGTCCATATCATTTGGCCACATCTGTAATCCTGATTGGACACTGAATTGACCCTTGGTTGGGTTGTGGGCGGTTCCTGTTTTCTTGCTCGGACCCCAGCATCATGCTGGCATCTTTCCCCTTTGCTCCACTACTATGGGATGAAANNNNACTATCCTTTTACACCATAAAGTCAGCTATGCAGAGAATTGGACATAGAGATGAATCTCGATGTAACTGTAAGTTATATTCAAGGATGCCTGATGAACCAATAAAGAGACTTTGTATGGATGCCTTTGTGGAGTAAATCTGTCTACCTTAAATTCAGCTAGTAATTGAAGAGAAGAACAGTAAAAGGATGGTAATCTTTCATCCCATATTGAAGGAGCAAGGAGGTGAGACGCCAGCACAATGCTGGGTTCAGGCAAGAGTGAAGGCGTCTCAGCTCCTTGCTCCTTGCTCCTTCGATATGGGATGAAAGATTACCAAGAGCAGAACACACACACACCCTTTTTTTTGCTTGTTGTCTGTTTTGCACAGTATGTGAACATTATTTATCTATGTGACTATTGATGACCAATTTGTCAGAGTCCCAGGCTGCTAGGAATTCTCTAGTACTTGGGGACTTGGTTTGGTCTAGGATGGTTATTGTTTCCCACTTGAAACTGTGGTTAAGTTTGTCCATATGCTATGAAATTAAAAAGTTGTCATCATATCTTCTGACTGCTATTTCATGGATGTGTTCTGCTAGTCTTCTGCTTGTTTGTCCTACATAGTGGCTGTTGCAGTCTTTACACTGTATATGAAGATGACTCCTGTTTTTTTCTTCTATGGATGCTGGGTCTTTTGGTTTATCCTATATGTTTAGAAAGGCTGTAGTTTGTGTGCTGCTGCTGATTCCATGTAGTTGTAGTTGTCTGATGGTGGTTTCTGAGATGTTTTGGGCAGTATTATCCTTTTTATGTGTTGTGGGGTTTTGCTATATTGGGTTGATGATGAAGTTGCATGGACATCCATTTTGTTGAAGACATGGTATAGAATATCTATTACCTTTTTCTACTGTTCAGAGTTGCTGCAATGTGTTTGTGCTCATCTAAATAGAGTTCTTAACAGCTTCTCTTGTGGGAAGTTGCGTTGTTACTTTGGAAGTGGAGCACATGATTGATGTGGGTGTTTTTTTTCGGTACACTTGTATTTCTAGTTTGCCTTTGTAGTCTCTGTTGATCAGGATATCCAGGAAGGGTAGTAAGTTGTTTTCTTCTTTCCTGATGAATTGGATTTCTTTGAAGAGTTGTTGATGGTTTTGTGTGTGTTCTCTAATTGGTCCCTTTTTTTTGTTATGGTGAAGGTGTCATTTAAATATCTGATCCATATCTGGGTTGTATTTGTATGAGTGCTATCGATTCCAGACATTGTATTATGATCTCCATTATGGGTCTTGAAAGTGGTGATCCCATAGCTGTACCTTTGATTTGTTGATAGGTTTGTCCATCAAATTGAAAGAATGTGGTAAGCCAGATGTTAATAAGATCCATGATTCTGGGTATTTCAATCTTTGTGTATTTGGTTAAGTTGGATGTGCCGTGGAGCCATTCTGTCATGGATTCTTTGGCTAATTCTGAGTCTATGGATGTGAAAAGGGCTGTGATATCAAATGAGACCATGATGTTATCCTTAGCTATTGTCACATTTTTCATTCTTTGAAGGCACTGTAGTGGAGAATTGATGGAGTGTTTGCTTCCCTTTGTGAGAATAATTCTCTAAACACATCATTATAGCGTCCAAATTAACAAGAGCAGATAAATTATTACAAATGAGGAAAGCTGAGTGACCTACAGAGGGTCAGTTACAGTTTTCCCCAAGTCCAGGTCAACCTAGCTTACTGGTGTTTTGCAGTAAAATGTATTTATTAAACAAATTTATATGGCCACTCAATCTACACATAGGTGACTCCTGGCAGCATATGACGTTAAAAATCACAACATAAAACCCATAAAACCCCACTCTTTAGAGCCACCTTTGATAGCCCAGTTCAGTTTTGATGTGTTGAGTTCCTTTCATTGGTTCTGAGTTATTTTAGTTTTAGTTTTAAAGAAAGACCCTCTTTCCCAGTTTTATACACCCAATTCCACAAACACACACACTGGCTCAAATGTTATTTTAGATAAATATATCAAGTGTTAGTTATTTCTTGTTTTATTCTTCTCAGTTACATATGTACAAATAGTAACAATTTTGTATCCCCAAGGTAGGGATTTCATCTCCTCCTCCTCCTGTTTTTCATTTATTTTTGTAATGGGGGTAGAAGGGGATAGTTAGTTTTCATTTATTTAATTAAAAAAACCTTACAAAACCAATATTTTTATGTTTAGAGATCTACAGTTGTTTTCGAATGAGGAAGAAGTTAAAAGTTATCCACGTAAAAAGACTGACTAATCAGTATTCAAGTTAACATATGCATTCAGGGCAGACTTTCCAGTCTGAGCACTAATGTAACAATGCATCAATAGTTGGTTACTTATTTATTAGCCATGACTCCATCAGAGCTCTGGGTGGCACATAGCACGAAACGATTATATGAAACAATACCTTACAAAAAGTTACCAGGTGGACGAGAAAGCTGTAAAGAATACCTTAATGGCATTTAAGGAGATGGCTTCTCAATAAATATCAGGAATAATTTCATATATACAAATAAAAACATCCCGAGTTGTAAAAAGGAGGAAATCTTCTTTGTTCACATGCTTATGTTACCCACAATTGCATTTTCAACCTGTAAAGAAAACCCATGTGCCCACAATACATTACCCATGGCATCAAGTGGGGGAGACAGAGGAAAGGAAAGTGAGATGGCCAAATTAGATTCTCTGTCCATCTCAAAATGTGCCATTCCTGACTACATTAGTTCCTAAGCAGGCCATACAAGAGTTGATGTCCCCTAGAAATAATTTAGGTACATATTTCCCCAATGCCTTAGATTGCAGTCCTAAATTCTACTGTTGTGGTCAATCCTGGCTCATCTAATGCAACCAAATCACTTTGAAGATACAACATAATTTCATTAGCCTGTAATAAACTACTAAACAGTATATATTGGGCTCCCAACAAAGCACTGACCCTTTGCTGAACAGCCCCGAACAAAGGCAGAACCAGAGCTCATATACCCTTAAGCTACTACAGGTAATGTTTGACCTACAACCAGAAATGAGCCCAAAATTTATGTCGCTAAGCAAGACAGTTGTTAAGTGACTTTTGCCACATTTTAAAACCTTTCTTGCCATAGTTGTTAAGTGAATCACGGCAATTGTTCAGTTACTAATATGGTTAAGTGAATCTGGCTTCCCCATGGACTTTGCTTGTTGGAAGGTTGCAAAAGGTGATTTCATGACCCCAGAACTAGCAACTATTATAATTTCATGCCACTTGCCAAGCATCCAAATTTTAATCACACGACCATGGTGCTGCTGCAATGGTCATAAGTGTGAAAAACACACTTTTTCAGTGCCGTTGTAACTTTGAAGGACCATTAAATGAAAGGCAAACGCCAAATTAAAAAAAAAAGATAGACACAGTATAAATTACAACATGATGTTGGAATGCTTTGGATAAATTCATCTGGATGACCTTACTATTTACCCTTCCTTATAAATCAGCATAGTAGCTATAATAAACAATTTGGTTTACTGGGCCATAGGTTCCTGACTCTTCATCCCCTGTTACCACTCATGATTAATTCAATTTTCTTACAAGGAGATTTGAAATATCTCTGGAGGGTGGAGGCATCTCATAGCTTGGTAATGAATGCAAGCCCCCAACTGTATTGGATCTGGGGAATCTTTTATCACTGAAAACTCCAAAGCACTTATGTTTGAGTTGGCCTGCTGCAATGTGTGCCCTAGAATTTAGCTTTCAATATGAGGTAAACAAGAAAGCCAGACTTGTCTATTGTGGAAATGCATATTGTGGTTGGTTGGTTTGGTTTGGGATTATTACAACATGCTATCTTAGGCACTGAGGTTTGTAAACCATGAATTATAGCCTAATAGTGAAATTAGTCATAGCTAAACAAAACATGGTTTTGTGCTGTCAAAGCCCAGGCTAGAGGCTTGTAGGCATTTAATGTATGTTGTTAATTAAAAACAAATATGTTAATTTTAGGTGTTTTTTTTTTAGTTTTAGGACGTGTGGGTGATGAGCACCCCAGCATGTGAGGAGGGTGGAACTAACACTTTCCAGGACTATGGAGCTTCTCAGTCATCCACATCTAAAGAACTGAAGTAGCTTCTTGAATGAGAAGCAAAATGTCTTCAAAGAAAAACAAAGTCCAGTTGCCTTTTGAAAAAGCACCTTTGGGATAACACTTTCCATCCTCTTCTTTGATTCCAAAAGTATCTCTTCTCCTTCTCCCAAAGCTTGTATCTTCTCTATGAAAATACTTTTCAGCCTGCAAGGAATACTTCCTTCTTCTCCAATAGAGAATCCGTCCCTTTTAACATTTACACAGCATCCATAAATTCAAGAAATGCAGCATTTTCCACACCTGCCTGCCTGTGGAGGCAAAGGGTTCCAGCTGTTGAATTTCTACCTGTCTTGAACCATGCCTGGCACAAAGCTTTGGCCCAGACCTACGTGAGTCAACTTGCTGATCTGGCATTCTAGGTGTTGTGCGTTCCTGACAACTGGTAAGGTCTGGCTGCAGTCCAGCTGACACAGGGAGTAATGTCAGCCATGGCCTTGATCCACCTTACTTAATTTTTGGCCTCTGAGTGATCAGTCACCGAAAGGGTGGCACCCTTGAGATCTTTCCAATCAGCGATGCACGTGCCCAGCTTTAGCCGCCTCCTCTGCCACTGTATCATACCATCTTCACCACTTTGCTCTTTCCACAGGATCTTTCAACCATCCCTATGAAGTCATCTCCATCCAGCTCAGCTGCTAAGAATTCCATATGTCAGGCATCTACGAGTTTCTGTGTTCCTTATACTACTAACAAAATTATGGGGTTGGTTTAGGAAGCTGAAATGGAATGAGTGGGGAATGAGTGGGGAATACAGAATATGGAGGTGGTGATAATTCTCCACACCTAATTAGTACAAAACACCAGGGTGTGAGTATTTTGTGGCAAGACCACAGCACTCCCTATACTTAGGATGTAGGCTATCATAATGACTGTTTTTCTCACTGAGTGTGGCATTCCTTATTACACAAGATTTTTTTTCTTTCTAAATGTGCCTATCTAAGATGTTCTTGCTCATCATAATAACTTCATGGATTCTGGGTACTATGTTGAAAACAGATGGGCAAATTAAAAAGTATTACCTGGGCTAGGGCAGCTAGACAGGTGGGTGGACATAACCTCAGTTATAGGTCTGCCTTCCCAACTGAAAACACTTCTGATTATTTCAGCACCGGCCTCGTCAAGCATACTTCAGATAATGCTACCATATCTGAATTGTAAAATCCAGGGGGCCTAGGAGACAGCAGCAAACACCTCATCATTGCCTTATAGCAGCCGTAATGACTTTTCTGCAGTCTTTTTCTTTGAGGAACCCCAAACATGTACGAGATGTCTCCTAGGCTGACCACATAGGAACAGGTCTGTAGGACAATTGTCCCAGCTAATACTAGATGTGGTTTGTAAGAATCCCATTGGAGAAATCTAACTGTGGCTCTTTCATGTTTTCACCCACAATGGTGGTGATCCCAGTAACTATGTAAAGGTTTGGACAACAGCAATGTGGGAGATGGGAAATCCTGCCTATTATCATGCAGTAAATCTGTTCACCAGCTGGTGAACATAGACTGTGTAACTATTAGAAGTATACAGTTGGCCAGATAATTTTGACTATACATCCTATCAAATCATAAATTCCAGCCTATTACTTTTAAAGCTGTATGAAGGCCTGGCCCCTGTGATTAGTTTTTGGTTCAACAAAATCTTCAGTGCCGGATAAACCCAGAAAAGTTGATTGAGTAAACATGATAGCAGTGTTCCAATATCTCAGGGGCTGCCACAAAGAAGAGGGGGTCAACCAGAGGTGGTGTTCAGCAGGTTTGACCAGTTCTGGAGAGCCGGTAGCAGAAATTTTGAGTAGTTCAGAGAACTGGCAAATACCGCCTTTGACTGGAGATTTTACAGTATCNGTAAAAAAAATTTGAATCCCATCACTGGATAGGAGGGTTGCGGCTTAGCAGCATTTACATTGATTTGATCAATTTTGGTAAGACAATCACTTGTTAAGATGGATAAAGAAGTCATATATTTATTGGGAGAAAGATAGAGTGTTTTAATCCACTCTCTGTTCTTCATCTCTTGGGCACAGAAACAGAGAGGGAGATTACAAGACCAAAAGATGAGAGGAACATTCAAGAACTGGTGTTCCTCTATCTCCCACTACACCTTGTTCCTAGGTTGTAAGGTGACATCCTTTTGCTTTCCCCACCCCCTCCTGCCCACACAGCTCAGGACAACACAAAATGGCTGCTTTTACACATTGCAGTGAGACACAGGAGGTCAATAGTGGGCTTAACACAGTCCCATAGCAACCCAAGATGATACCATCAAAATTGTGTGGGAAAATGGGTTGAATTTCACTGTTGTTGGGGGTTTTTTTTTCAGTTCTGGTTTATTTCATAATTAAGGTTGGAAATAGAAGAGATCTACAGATAATCTAGCTTCATTTATGGTGCAAACCCAGCCAATGAGATTTGTTTCTGATCACCCCATCTCAGTGTAATATGAAATTAATAAACTTTCTGAACTAGCATTCCCGTTCCTGCTGTAAATTCAAACTCATATCTTGCTTGTGTTTAACTTGGACATCTTAAGTGTGTCACGAAGATGCCATATTTTGATACAGCAACTTGTTTATTGCAAAAGTTTTCTTGTTTATCCTGCTGGCTGTTATCACTGCTTAAGAAATTATAATGAAATACATATAATATCTTCTCCCTTAGACTATTTAGAGGAAACAGATAAGATGTGACAATAGGTATTATCCCAAGGGAGGAAAGACAAACTACAAGCTCATTATTATTCAAAGATGGTTAATATAAACACCGGGGATCCAAAGAAAATCCTATCCATGAGTTCCATCAACCCATGTCTCTTTGGCAATAGAGATGTTCTACACGTAAACATCCAACAGGGCCTTCAGTACATGCAAAGATCTCCTCCTGATATTCCTTTTTCAGGGAGGAACATTTTCATAAATAGGAACCAGAACACCTTTGGCCTATTTTGAGACTCTAATGAGACATATATTATCATGCTGTGCCAAAGACTTATCATGTTAGTTTATTCAAAATCAGTGCAGGAAGATAACTTTGCATTTGCACAGTTTGACTTATTGAAATTAGACACCATCATGAGCAGGAATGTGCTGGGACTGCTGAAAATTTAAGCAGTTTTACTTGCAGGAGATGTTGGTTCTCACAGAATAGATGAGTCCAACTCCAACCTGATGCCCTCTTGAGGTATTGAACCTCTACTAGGATGCTCAGTATAATGGCCAGGCGTCTAGTAACAACTCCATTCAGGTTCCCTGTTCACAGCTTACATTAAATAAAAAGGGGGTAGCTGGTATAATGTAAAATACTAACCTCCAGGAAAGCCATAGTTCCCAAAAGTCACAATCCCCAAATGGGCCCTATAAGCTTAGCCCATAATAATGCTGGATAACTATATTCCGCTGCTTTATTTGGGAATGTGATTCTTCTTCAAAAAAGGATAAAAACAAAGAAGATTGATGGAGATTGTCCTGTGGTTGGCTAGAGGCTACCAGGGTGGCAAGTATAATTCTGATAAATCAGTGTTTTGCAAATGATTTCATTCCCAATAACAGGAATTACAGGTAAGGGCTCCTATAACATAACCTCAAAAATCCAAATGTGCCCATGGAACCCCAGAATGTTGTGGACTCCTAGTCTGCCATTTTCCTAATTTTCTACATTTACTACTTCAGTATTTTTGTCTATGTGTCCAAATTCCCATTTTCCAATTTCTGTTTTCTACCACTTGAGTTTGATCTAAGTGAGTTTGATCGGTCTTCATCCATTCCTGAAACCTCCCATCCCGCCCTATCCAGTGCTGAATCTGAGTTCAGCCCATCTGTATAAATTATATTCGATTCCTTTTTTAAAAAAGCAGCTTATACATTTGTCAAGAGATGGCCCCAAATCACTGCATCTATTCCCCATTGGCAAATGAGTATTAGATATGTAGAATTTCTCTAGAACAAATAGCCTAATTGAGAAATTAAGTCATTATCTTGAAGAATGTTAATCTTAGCTGAATTTTCAGTTTTTTGCACATGTCAGACCAATTTTTACCATCTATCTTTCTATTTCTTTCTGTTGTCAACTTTTTGTCTTTCCCACCTCTGGGAGCTATAGGGAAACCCATCATGTTATTAACCTCAATAGGATTCACATATTGTGCTGCATCATAGTTTGCTTAACAGAAGTTTGTTAAAAGCACAATTTTATTTTATTTATTTATTATTTTATTTATGAGATTTATATGCTGCCCTATCTTCCTGAGGACTCAGGGTGGCTTACAATACTAAAAACAAAACAATACAAATATTTAAAAACTATTAAACTACAAATCCCATAAACCATTTAAATTTAAAACTGCAACTAACCCCCCCCCTCCCCCATCAGTCTGGTTAGGCAAGCTGGAACAGCCATGTTTTTAGGTCACGGTGGAAAAATCGGAGGTCAGGGGCCACCCGGAGCTCCAGGGGCAGCTGGTTGCAAAGGGTGGGTGCTCCCACAGAGAAGGCCCTACCCCTGGGAGCTGCCAGCTGACATTGTCTGGCTGATGGCACCCTAAGGAGGCCCTGCCGGTGAGAGCGAACGGGACGTCGGGAAATCGTTATTGGCAGCAGGGTCTCCTGCAAATTTTCCCATGGTAAACCACAAACCATAGCTTACAATAATAGCATCCACACAATATGCTAAATCCAGAATCAACCAAATATGTGAAACATATAAATAAGTCTCTCTTACCCAAATTAAAAGATCACTGCAGGGGAAGGGATTGCTGACTCTTGTGTAATTAACAACATTCTTTTTGCTTGGTTTTAATCTAATTGAAACCTTCTACCTGACCTCATTCAAAGTGAGATTCCAGAGATTTCACCTACAACCTTCTATATGCAAATGTCCCCACCATGCATGAGCATTAGCAGTTGGGGTGTTTGTACTTAGTAGCAAAATAATTGCAATAGAAGTTGTGGAACCTCTTTATAAAGCAGGATCTAAGGTCAGGGATTTGCCAATGGGCAATTTCCATTTCTGATAGAATGGAGACATTTCGAGTTCAATATCTGGAAGGCAACTTGTGTCCACCCCTGATCTAGGAAGGAAAAAGAAAAAGTTTCCTTCGAATCAAGCTCAGGTAATGGGCAGTGTTTAATTAGCCACAGAGAGCTGCAAAACACATGGTAGAACCTCGCTGCAAAACTGGTATTTTAAGACCCTTATCATGAATTAATTAATTTAGAAGGCTGCACAACTCCACAACACTGGGTGGTGTACAGCATTAAAAATAGTAACAAAACAACAACAAGGAAAACAAGGAAAAATCTCCCAATGTACAACCAGACACACAGTCCTACTAACAGACAACATCCTATAAAAGGCTCAACATCCATCCCAACCTAAGGCCTGGGAAACAGCCAGGTTTTCAAGGACTTCTTAAACAATATCAAGATGGAAGCCATACAAGGAGACAATTTGTCATTTGAGGATATTATTTTAAATAAGACTATTCTTTTTTTTAAAAAAATGTTGTGTCATACTTCTTGGAGTCTTCATCTATTTTACTACCTATTTTACTATCTTAAAACAGACAAAATGAAAACATTAGCAAAGATACCATGGAGTGGGAGATGGAACCAGAAGCTACACAAAAGACCGCAAGAGATGCCTATGGTTTATGGTTGCCAATTCCAAGATTAGAAAAATAGCACTGTTGTCAGTTTCACACTTTCTTAAAGCAGAAGCCAATAGAAATATAGATTCATAATATTTATTCTCTATAACTTTGGAAAGACTTCTTGTCCCTAAATATCTCCAAATTATATGCGTCAATTAACGTGTTCATTATTCCCATTTGGGGATTGAAAGAACAAAGAATTTAATGAAGAAACGGAAAATTAAGTGTAATGTAGAGGACAGCACTTGAAGGCTAGGTTTCAAATTTCCTTCCAGGCATGAGGCAATCCTCTTATCCAACAAAATAGCTAGCTAAGCAACCTCCAATAAAAAAAGGATTTTTATGGCACCCTGAAACATGTTATAGCTGTTAATAATGTGAAGGTATTGCATTCTCAAGTTTTAAAGATGAATATTCAAAAGCAAGCCCAAGTTAATACTTTGTTCTCAGCAAAAGAACAATGGGCAATATTATTCCTCTGGAAAATGCAAGCTCTTACTGGCTCTTGGGACAACTGACTTCAAGATTCAATAAACAGACTGGCTTTGGAGCTGTTTGTCCCATAGCATTGAAACTCCTTTCAAAGTGGATCACTAAAATACAAAATACCAATAAATAATCATTACATACATCAATAAATTAATGACCAAAATATAGGCTAAACTGGGGCCAGGCAGGTGGCCTGGCTGTTGTGTCCATGAAGGTCCTTCAGAAAGGCAATCCTAGAGCCAGGATGGCTAAGGAGTGAGAAGCCAATGACAACATCCAGTTGCTCTCCTTGGAAAACAGCTCAGTTTCAGCTAGCTAGGTCACCATCCCTAGCTTGCAACTCCTACCCTCACTTGCCTCTTCAGGTTTCCCTGATACTCTTCTTAGAACTGCAAGGTAGCTTTTTCTCCAGCCTCCACCTTGGCCATGTAGGAGAAGGTGAAGCAAGAGGGGAGGAAGGAGGTGTGGATAGAGCAGATAAGATATAGCTGGTTTAACCAGGGGAAGATGAATCAGATGAAAGCAATTCTCACAGCAGAAGGTTCTTTCACTATAATTCAGGGTAACAGACAGCAGGCTTTCTCTTTCCAATGGTCTTCTTTGCCATGTTCTGATTTTATTAAGCTTGTGATCAAGAATGTCATTATCTTGTCAGATTGCCTCTTCTTTTTAAGCAGTCGATGCAAGTTGAAGGTTGCTAGGCCTTCCTTTTCAGGAAAAAGTAAATCCAAAGTAGAAATCAAGATGAAAGGATGTTGTAAATGAAACCTGAGTTGGCAAGCAAACTAAGCTCATCACCAATGCAAATGGACTAGTTACATCAGGGAACATGAATTAATAGCAGACTTTGCACATCCATAAATTCTTACTGCGGCACATGCATATCCTTGTGTAAGAAAGCAAATCATTCTTTTAATTCTGCGTGGTTGCAGCCTTGACTTCATGCATTAGGATGTGTATATAATATATTATATTATCAACAGAAGAAAGAACACTTGCACATGACTCTGGAAGGATTTATACATAGATGTCCATTTTGCATTGTTTAAATATATGTTCTCCATTTTGTTCTGGCAATTGTTCCTCTTCTATTTACCTTCTTTTGTCTATTAATCTGTTTCTTCCATCTTCACTAACCACAAAGATTCTTGTTGATCTCTGTTCATTCTTATTTTCATAATTGTAAAAGTGTTTTCCATTGAGGCCTCTCAGATTGCCTCTCAGATTGCAATCGTATGAATAAATATAAGCCATGCCTCATTTCTGAGACACCTGCAGTTCTAGTTCAAGATCTGTCTTGAAAAATATTTAGTGCTACTGCTAAATAAATGCTGATTCTACTCATTTCTTTTGCAACTTGTTGGGGTATTTTCTTTTTACATGATCTGTGAAAGGTAGTCCTAGCATTGCTAACCTCTTGCCTTGACCATGTCCCTATGGCCTTCAACACTAGCAGGGTAACGTTGTTTTGTGAAAAATTTTGCAGCTTTCGTAGCACAATTACTGGCCAGATCACAATCTCACATCACATCATGATTGTCGTATGACTGTAACATAACTGTACTGAAGAATCAACATGAACCATTCTAAAAATGAAACATGCCGAGGGCTCAATGTAGACAGAGAAATATGCTTCCTTTAACAAGAACAGGAAATTTGAGGTATTCCAACTATTTTGAAGTAGTTGATTATCTCTGGAGAACATTGGGTTGCCAGTCCCTCCTCTAAAAGATTGTATTTTTAAAAAAGAGACTTGCTTTGTTCATTTCTATTCTGCTTTTCTTCCAAGGAGCCCAGGATAGCACCTATAGTCTTTGCCATTAGTTCATCCTAACCCCAAGATACCAAATAATTTTCCTCCATTCCTTCTAAATCTGGCTTTTGCTTTTCATGATCTTAGGCATCTTGGAATCTTCTGCATATAAAGGGATGGGGCCTAGGGAACAATCCTGACATCTTCTGCATGTAAAACAGGCGCTCCAGCATTAAGCTACAGTTTTCCCCACCTTTGGAGAAAGAAAACTTCATCTGGTCTGTGCAGTCTCGCGGGCAATTTAAAGAGTATTCTCAGCACAAATGCAATGCAGAAGAGAAAGGCCAACCAACCCCTGTTCCCAACAGCATGTCTTTCCCGTGTCATCAAATCCGGCTGCAAGTGAGGCCCACAAATACTCAATTACTTTGTGAATTTTTTTGTTCTCTTTGAAAAAAGTTTTTTTTTCAACTTTTTATTTTGTAAATGGGTTGATCATTAGCACTATGAAATTTGGTGGAAAAATGAGATCAGTCAAATGAGTATACTTTCAAAGAAAATCGATAAAAAAAATTTAAAAAAATCAAATGGAACAGCTTGCCTTCAGAAGTCGTGGGTGCTCCATCACGGGAGGTTTTTAAGAAGNNNNTGGACAGCCACTTGTCTGAAATGGTATAAGATTTCCTGCTTGAGCAGGGGGTTGGNCCTACGTGGTCAGTTTCTGAAGTTGCCTTCAGAAGTTGGAAATGCTCCAGCACGGGGGGTTTTTAAGAAGAGACTGGACAGCCACTTGTCTGAAATGGTATAAGATTTCCTGCTTGAGCAGGGGGTTGGACTAGAAGACCTCTAAGGTCCCTTCCACCTCTGTTCTGATTAATCTATCAATCGATCGATTGATAGAGTAAGCCCACTATTGCTTTGCCTTGTTATATTCAAGCAAGTCATCCTCATCATGATACCACCTCAGCTTTCCCTTAATGCCTTCCAGATGTGTGGATTATAAAGGGCAACACTGACTAGTGGATGATGGGACAGTGGTCCCACACATCTAGAGAGCATCAGGTGATCCATAATTGTCTTGAGGTATGTTTTCATTAGTATAATCCATAAGCACAAATTCACCATCCATGAGAGGAAATAACAGACATCTTCATGATGCTAAGCAAGAATCTAATTTTATGATCTCATTTTCACACATCATCCAATAGGCAGAACACATCCATGTCTTTTGGAGGTTTTCCTCCCTCTCCCCGCCTCTGTATTTCAGCAGGTTTTTTAAAAAAAAAAAACCAATATGGTGCTTTCAGATGTGATAAACACAATTCTGCCCATCTCTAGCCTTCACAGGATTTGCAGTTTCCATCATTTCCAAGCATATGAAATCACATTTATCTGGAGAACGCCTGGCTGGGAAGATTTCTCCAAGTATTGGGACAACAGGCAGATATTTTGTTTTTTTGTTTTTTTCTTTTTGGCTCTGTTTTCCTTCCTACGTTGACTCTTGGTGCTTAGAAGAAGCTTTATAAACTAAATTACTGTCTAATTTCCCGTTGTTTAAAGGGATATAAATTTCTGTGGCTGGCTTCATACCACAGGAAGGAGAAGGCTAGAAGTAGAAATCACGTATGACTATAACAATAGCCACTGTAAGCAAAATGATGAGAAAGAAAGCAAATTCTAACAAATACCTCTTAAAAAGTCTATTTCTCAGTATCATTTTCAGATAAAATTGTTCTGGTGTACACACTTACCTGAATACCACACAGTGTATCTTCAGCTTCCAAACACCAAAACCCAGATCCCATGGGAAGGAGTGCTATATGGAGTACACACTGCGTAAGATCAGAGGCCCTCTTGCTGATATCCTCCTAGGCAACTGAGCCCTTCACTCATGACCTACCTTTTCTTTCGGGATGCTGGTTGTGGGCCTCCACCCTCCACGGCGGCGCTTGGACTTTGGGGCAAGGGGTACCTGGGCTGTCTTGGCATTGAGGTGTTGGGTGATCTTGACTTCTACTGCCAGCTTGACATTGGTGCGGAGGTTCCTCCTCTCAAAGACTTTCTTGCACTGGGGGCAAGATACCACCCGAGGGCTATTCCCCTTTATGGCCTCCTCATCCCAGTAGCGAGTGATACAAGCCCGGCAATAGCTGTGGTCACAGTCGAGGATCACTGGGTCCTTAAAGTGACCCCTGCAGGCTGGGCAGATAGCCGCTCTCTGCAGCTCAGCCACCAGCCCTTTGCTTTCCATACTGCACAATTGTGTCATTCTTCAGCTTCTGTGTTCTGGTGCCAGCTCAACACCTCAAGCCTCTATATAGGCAGGGAGGAGACCAGAGGCAGGTTGGGGAGGAGCCTCTGTCGGGCAACAGGTAAACAGCCTTGCATAACCATCCAGTTCTTCCACTCCAGGGACTTGTGCCAAAACGTGGCAGGCAGGAACTGCCGCTGGGGTAGAAGACAAGTCTGTTTTGCTGTTAGAAAATATCACGCCGTGTGATAAGTTACGGCTGCAGGCAGGGTGGGGTGTGCAGAGCCTCGGGTTCATTTTGTTTTGATTTCTGACCCCTGCAAGGGCCAGCTGATCTTCTCCCTGCATCCCGGAGTTTTGCAGGTCTGCTCCAGTCTGCTCTATCCATTTCCATTGCTCTGCCAAGAAGCCCTTAACACCAACTTTATGGCAAACCCAAACGCTGCAGCTCCTGAGATACATTCTGAAGCATTCAAAATGTGTCGAAAGCTCCTGTCCCTCCTTTGTACCCTTCAGACGTGCTGGGACGGCAATTCTCAACATTTCTGGACTCGCCAACATCTTCATTTGTTGTAAGAACTATTTTTGAAAGGATTCTTCTTTTAACGGTTATCTAACCATCTCTCTCAGCTATTGGGCTTAGGGAAAACAGAAATGATCAGAGAAAAAAGGATATTAGCCAAATGAAACTTCCTTTTTGTCACTTGGAAGCCATGAATGATAATATGATGCAGAATTGTCCTCCGTAATCACTGTGATGTGTTGTGATGTTGTGATGTGATGTGTTGCTGTTTTGGAGGACATCAGGCAGGGAAAGACCCCAAAGCTCAAGGTTAAGATTCTCTCTCTCTCTCTCTTTCTCTCTCT
>AZIM01003589.1:30755-58813 GCA_000516915.1 Ophiophagus hannah | reverse complement strand
CCACACCCACCAAGCCATGCCCACAGAACAGGTAGTAAAATTTTTTGAATACTACCACTGCTCCAGAGGCTTCCCTTGAGATTCTGGGAGGGCAAAAATAGCCTCCCCTGGGCTCCAGAGGCCCTCTAGAAGCCAGAAACTGGCACGTTTCTGGACTTCTGGAACTTCTGGGAGACCTGTTTTTCACCCTCCCAGAGCGTCCCCACGGACCCTGCATTTACCTGCATCCAAAACAGGCTGCGTGGAGACTCCTGGGAGGGGCAAGGTGGGGTAGGAGAAACCAGTTGATCAGTTCAACTACCGGTTCGGTGAACCAGATGTAAATTTAACATCCAGTTCGCCCAACTGGTCCGAACTGGCTGAATCCCACCCCTGGGTCTACATGATAGGCTCTCAACTCTGTACAGAGTTATTGCTTATAATGTATTTAAAGCTTAAGCAATTCTAACTGTGTTCTTTCTTGGAGGCTTCTTTCTAGGGTAAAGTGTAATTTTAAATTCTTTTATTACATAATAAGTTTAGACATAATACCTTCACACTTTTCAGATGCAACCCTCTTTGTTGCATCTGATTTCAAATTTCTGGGCAAGAATCCTACTATTCCACGGTAATACATATTGTTATAACATAAGCAAATGACCGATTACCTACAAATATAAAACATACACTTGTGCATTTTTAGTTTATATATATATATATATATACATACATACAAATTAGATACACATGCACACACACACACACACACAATAAATAGAAGAACCCCTAGCTTGTTCACTAAAGTGGAAATGTCTAATGGTTTGAAAATGTAAGTATAATCTCTGCCTGACAATTGAGAAGTCTGCTTGCTCTGCCAAGGCATTTTAACAAAGGGCTTTGGCTCCTGTTGCACTGAGTTTGGATACTCCATTAGCTGATTCAGATGCATTTGTTCCAAATCTCCAGGGTACAGAATTATTTGTGCACAATGTGAAGAATTAGGGCTCTGATTCAAAGTCCTATTTGAGTTGTATGTCTAAAGAGAAAATGTACATGTGGAACAAAGACAGTCTAGATATTAAGTTAATGAGGTACTTTTGTAGCCTGTAGGCCACATAGACTTATGTAGACTTATGGCTACAACCAGTGCACTATTTATCTTGGCTCAAGTTTACCCTCAATAGTGGAATCTCATTGGGTTACTTTGGGAAGGTACTATCAACTCAGTCTGCCACCTAGGCTCAGGTATGCATATGCTCATCATGCAAATTAGATTCACATGTATTTTTCACATTCTATAATTATTGTATGAAAAAGGAAATGTCAAAAGACAGAAAAACAAACCATGTTATATAAATGAGCAAGTCCTCTTCACAGATTTAAAAAACAAAACAAAACAAAACCCTAGTCCAGAAGAACTTCTATTTAAATGAACCTTTTAAACCAAGATCCCCAACCCCTGGGCCATGGCCCAGTACCAGGCCTTGACCCTTTCGGAACTGGGCTGCAGAAGTGGTGGGTGATCGTGCCATGCATCGCCATTCACTGAGCAGTGGGAGAGCACATACGTGTGCACTCCATTTGCCCAAGTGGGCAGGCAAAACCCTCTCCTCTCCCAGCCTCTCCACAAAGGTGAAAAGGTTGGTTAACTCTGTTTTAAGTGGTGTTTTGCAAGAGCATAGATGAGCCAATGATTCCATTTTTATATATCCATATCTGTATAAAATTTAAACATTACAGCCACTGCTTCATCTCTCAAATATCCTTCATTACACAACAGGGCACAGACTCTTTCCATTCTCTTCCTCCCAATTATTTTGACAAGGTTAATTTGTAGAAGATTAGTTTGATCTTTTTTTGCCATGAAACAGAAAAAGAGTAATATAAAGCACAACTACTACTGAATTCTTTTAAGATAACTAACCAATAAAATTAGCATTGGTATCCAATAGCTTGGTGAGCTGCAATATAAGATATAAATAGGAATTAGTAGTAATAATATGCCTCTCTCTCTTAATTTTATTTATAACTGTAAATGTAATACTAATTTGAATGATATTCATATTTTGTGGCTGTACATACACATAGAGTTTTGTTTAAATATTGAACTACTCAGAAATTTATTATTTCTCTATTTATCTAGACAATGTAGACTCAGTTAAAATTTCTGCTTCTAGTTTATAGGTAATGCTGTAAACAAATGGGCATTTAAATTATTCCGGGCTTCTAGGATGAAAGTTGACCTAATTTTTGCAGGCAAAATCATGGACCATTCTATAACCACTTCAGAATGGAAGAGTGACCTTCATAGAAAATGCTTCTTGTTTGTGAATCACTATCAAGACAGAAATACATTTTATAAGCAATGTTTTGGCATGCTAATTTCTACTGCATACAGGCTTCTACTCATGTATTTAAAACAATTTTTTTTCAGGTTGATGTGGTACAATCATAGAAAGTTATAGTTGGTGATTCCATTTAGAATATAAATCAGGCCTGAAAGACATTTGTAGCACTCCAAAAGTTTTGTAATATAATTTTTGCTTTATAAAACCCAGATCAACGATCAAGTTATTTAATAAACATGTTCTTTCCCCCACATCCCTCATCCTATTATAGCTTTAGACTCCTGAGATAGCAACTGTATAAATGCTGGTCCCTTCCCATCTTCATCTTACATAAGAATTGTTTATGAGCTACTGAAGCATTCCTTAACCTTTCCCTGTTAATGAAATGTAATTTGTGTTAAAAGGTTTTGATCACCATATTAGCAAAGGCAGCTGGAATATTGTCTGCCATGCTTAATAATAAGGAAATTGGAGCTGGCATGATGTGAAATATACTTATAATCAGAGATCATCATTGCATGGTTTTCTGAATATATCTGTTTCTTATTTCCATACCAGCCAAAACTCTCCGCTGAATGAAGGCAAATATATGCGTTCCAGGATTGTGGTGCCCTACATACGTGCCCCACATTCGGGTGAGAGAGAAGTTCCTCAAGGATGGGCTCAGGGGTGGGATTCCACCAGTTCGGACCAGTTCTATAGAACTGGTTGTTCTGCACAGTTTGGAGAACCGGCAAATTGTGCCCCTGGCTGGCCCTGCCCCTCTCTGCCCAACCCTCCCCTCCCAGTTAGTCCTTACCATGCATGCGTGACATCGAACAAATGCCTGACATTGCTGACTGCATTGTACCCCACCCAGTCAATCCTTAAGGTATTTCTTTTTTTCCCCTCTCAACAACCAACTGTTCCGACGATCAGCTATGCCGGGATCCCCCTCATGGTCTTACTGCTTTGCCCAGGAGGCTTCCTGGAGGCCCAGGAGGCAAAAAGGGGCACAGGGGGTGGTGCCCTCACTCCATTTTTTGCCTTCCTGGGCCTCAGGGTAGCTTCCTGGGAGCAAAAATGTCCCAGGAGGCTTTCCTGAGGCCCAGGAGGCCCAAAAAATGGAATGCGGGGGGTGTTGTAAAAAAAAGGGAAGCCACACCCACCCAGTCACATGGCCACACCCACCTAGCAATGCCCACCTAGCTATGCCCATGGAACTGGTTGTTAAAAAATTTGAATCCCACCCCTGGATGGGCTCCAGCATGATTCTCTAAGCTCAGAAGACTAAACCTCTGGACCCAGTGATCGACCCGTATTGGATCCTACAAAATTCTCAGTGTTCTTGCTTTCATCATGAGATATGCAAACATAAAACTAGAAGCTATTTCTCTACATCAAACTCTCCTTGTTTCCATTTCTACTTGAAATAATAGCTACATCCAGTAGCTTCAGAAGATACAAGTCATTGTGTTATGAATACAAAAGAACTGAAGCTTTGTTTGAGTTTTGCTTCATTCTTCCTCTTGTTTAGTAATTCATTAGTGGAAATATATCCTAGAATTCTTCTTCAACACAATTCATTCTGACATGAAGTTTCACAGGATTTTTTTGAAAGGAAAAAAAGAGAACAAATTCAGCATTAAACACGTGATATGCTTGCTTTTATTATTTATATTCACGTGATATGCTTGCTTTTATTATTTATATTCAGTCTTTGGGGGTTTGTTGCAATGACCCATTATGTGGCATGTTGAAATGCATAATAATGGATTTCATGACATCTTTGACTCTTCATTCTTGGCCACAAAGAATAGCCTGTAAACTATCTGCAGGGAAAAAAAAGATTAAAGAAGAAGAATGAATGTTAAAAGTATAACAGGTGAGCATAATACAGTATATAAAACTCTGATCATTTAGAATGTTGAAAAGACCCGTTTTCATTAATACTTAGAACAGTTCTAACTAGGAAACATTCAAGAAGGTATTTAGTATCAACTATTATGATTAAGTTCTATATCAGGATCACTTATCCTTTTCAGCTGGATATATAACCTTTACTCACTTCTATAATCATTTTAGAGCAAATACAGATGTAAATGTATGAACCAGTTTTTTCCCCCAGTGAAGTTATTTTTTACTATTCCATTAATAAAACTAAACATGAATTCTGATAGAATTCTTCACATGAATAAATCATGCATTGCTGCACAATATAAATAAAATTTTAAGTATTCATTTGAATATTATGAGAACTTTCTCTTTAACTTGAACGGGGTGGGGCGGTGGGCACAGATTGTTTATATCCTCTTAGAAAAATATTTGGCCTGTGTGTGTGTGTGTTTGTGTGATGTGACAGAATTGTTTCAAAGTTTATTTTGCTTGTTAACCATTAATTTCTAAACAATTATAGGTTTTAAGATACAAAGTAATTATACATAACTTATCACCGACAAAACCCCAGCAGCACACAAATAAAAGATAAATATATAGCTATCCAAATCTTTTAATTTTATGTTTAACACAGACAATTAGTACAAGCAATTACAGACAATTATTACTTCAGTAATGTATTACAATTTTATAATCTTTATAATCTCTATAATCTAGAATTCTTTACAAGTTCTTTTTTTTTTTGCAATAAATTTTTTATTTTTACATTTTAAAAACATCTCTTTCAGTGAACAATGTGGTTCCAAGTTTTTACACTTCAGTACAAACATGACCCTAATGTATGTTTATCTTTGACATTCAATTCTATATCATATCATTACTTCAATATTTTCATATCTTGTTTTATAATCTAACATTCTTATTTTTATTCTAAATTTATTAGACCTTTATGCTTTTATCTGTCACATTTGCAGTTTTATCACGTACTTTTATTTCATTGTACAGTGTCATCTTAAATCTAATAATTCTGAAAGCTTTCACCCTTTAATACCAATCAGAGTGTGCCACCCCTTTGACTTATACATCCCTCAATTTATTCCCCTTTAACCCATAATATAATCACTTTATAATGATCACATTCTGGTTTGATAACAATAATCTCCTAACTACTATATCACACACACACACACACACACACACACACACACACAAGCTGGATTCCGCATAGTATTCCTTCCCTCATACTTTCTAAATCATTTATTATTTCAAATACATTGATCTATTCAATTAATTATAGAAACTGACATTAATCTTTTCATTATAATCCTCATAGTTCATTTTAACTGTATTCTTTGTTTTGTATCATTCTCTTATCATGACTTCCAATTTTCACATTTATTTCAATTGTATCCATTTATAATATAACAATAATCCTTAAAAAAAACCAATCTAAAAAAATCAGTTCCATTTGCTTTTTAAAAAAACACTACATTCTTGTACATTACAACATATTACCTTGCAGAATCCTTTCTTTAATCTTTGTCTACCCATTATCTCTATGTCTCATAACTAAACAATTTCTTTTCATTTTTGCTTGATTTTCATATCTCCTTATTTTCTGGTTCTTTCTCTTTCTGCCCTTTTTTGTCTTCATCTCCCTCCTCCATTTCTTACTCCAGTTTTTATCCCCCTCCCCCTTTAAAAGATTCTTCTGTAATTCCCTTTTCTGTTGTTTCCTTTCCCTTTGTTTGGCTTTCCAAACATTTCCTTTTTTAATTATCTCCTCAAACCTCCAATTTTTATTTTTTAATGTTCATTGTTCCCTTTGTTCATTAAAGCTGGCTTCTTCTTTAATCAGCTCCTCCCATTCTGGCACTCCTTGTTGTTCTTTGTGGCACTCCTTGTTGTTCTTTGTTCTCCAAAATCACTATTTCAATTAGTTGTAAGGCAGTACAGCACAATTCATTTCTTTCATGTAACATTTCCTTTATATTTCTTAATTCCATTTTAAGTTCCAAGAGGAGTTCTGTCATTTTTATATACATCTTTTAGATTTTCTTTCTCTGTCCTTTTCTTTAATATTTAAGTCCAAACCAGTTATACAACAATTTAATTCAACCAGCGTCTTAGATGTTTATTTCCAACGATCAGCTTCTATTAATTCCTCTTTAAGTTTTTTCCAAAATCATCAAATAATCCAATATCCATAAGTTGAAATTTGTGTAAAAATCACCAAACAAACCCAAAGTAATTTCTTCATGTTTTTTCCTTTTATCTTAATATTCTGTGTTTTCGCTTTTCAGGGTTTCAATATTAGCATAACAAAGTTTCTCTTATTTTGTATCAATTTTGTATCAATTTCCAAGTTTAAAAGAACCAGACACTTTTTAAAAAATCACTAAAATTTTCCTTTCCAATTATCAAATTTTTCCCTTTTTGACACTTTCAAGTTCAGCCTTAATTCTGCCTGTCTAGTGCCAAAAACATATGTTTATCCAATTTAAACAAAAATTTCTTCTATTTTCTGAGTTCCTCCTTCAATTTAGCTCTTTCAAAGTTCAAAGCCACTTTCCTTTATATCCAATTTTTCTTTTCACTTTCTCTTGTTGCCGCTATTGCAATCTTTCTTAAAATTCCTTTTTGGTTTAATTCTGGGATACCTTAATATCCATATGTTTCAGCTAGTTTGCCTGGTCTCCACACTGCCCGCTTCTTCACTGCTCCAGTATGATTTTATTTCCCGAATAGCCTCCCATCTTCAGGGTGGCCATTTCTGACCACCGCTACAGCCCGTCTTCAGAGGGAGTTTACCTAGTCAATGAGGGGAGATGTGGCTCCCCTCAACCTGACAGGCAGTCTCCCCATTCTTCACCACCCCTGCACAGTGGTTCCAGCTCCATTTGGAGCCCTCCAATGGGGGTAGCATGGATCAAAGCCATACACGATCGTGGACTTCGATCCATCCACTATGGAAATGCCACCAGAAGTCAAATGCTTTACAAGTTCTGATGTATACATTGAGTGCATTTATATTCACTGTTGTAAAGGAAGAAAAAGAAAACTCTGGGAAAGAGCTTAATACCACACATGATTGTATGTTTTTTCCTGGTTCCCCTCCCTCCCTCTTATCAAGTGTTTTCCAGTGAAACTGGTCTATCAGGGCAACCTGGTCTATCCAAATATGGGACGGAGCATACTGCTTCTGCTTTCACCTTTCAGCCCCAATCTAGGAGCCTTTGCAGGCAGTCACTGTCATGACAAACTATTTTTTGTGTTGAATTTATATTTTATTTCTTTGTCAGTAAAATATAAATTCAATATTCCCTCTTATAATTTACTATCCTCTTGAACTTCAAATCCACCACCAGGGGGCGATGTGCCCCAGGGGAAATATTGGATTATGCATCCCCATAATCATCTGAATGGCATGTATGAATAAAGAGATGAGCTTTTCACGTTACTGCTATCTTATCTTTGCAAGAAAAAGGTCCTTATTGGCCTCCCTTTCTTCTCCAGCCTGCTTAAAACAGGGGTGTAATCCAGTAGAAAATGAAAGCTCTTTTCTTAGGTTGACGTAAAGACTGCTAGTTGCAAGCCAAAACTAAAACCCTTAGATGACCCCTATGATCAGTAGATAGTTTATATATGCCACTGGGTGTTAATGATCTCCTAAAATGACTGATAAGTCAAAATTGCAGAGATTAAAAGTGAAATTATTGGTAATCCTCATTCAGGGACTGCTTGTGCAGGGAATGTCTGAAGTTACAATGGTACGGAACAAGAAGTCTTATGGCTGGTCCTTATAGATTTGCCTGTTGCAGCATCCCTGCAGTCACTTGATTGCATTTCAGGTGCTTGGTAACAGGTTCACAATTTCAATATTGCAACCTCCTGAAGCCATTTGCAACCTTTACTGTTGGTTTCCCATAAGCAAAGTCAATGGGGAAGCCAGTAGGAGGCAATAAATAATGACCGCTTGATGTTCTCTCAACAGCTATGTGGATTTGCTTAACTCCTGAAAGTGGAACTGCCAGAACTGCTGTCATAAACCTAGATATGTGATGTTGTGCTTTATGACTACATCACTTAGTTGCAGAGTTCCTACTCCAATTACCCTCATTAACTCCAATTCCAGTAGACTCTCGTGATTGATGGGATGTAAAATTATTGTTTGCTAAAATAGACTTTACAAACTGCTGATCTCCAAGACTGGCCAAATTGTTTCATTTCCACCACCTTCTCCAGCATGTTCTCTGGCTGCCAGTTTGTTCCTGGTGGTACAATTGTTCTGTTCCCTTTCAAGGTCACTCATTGCTGGCTGTTCTAAAGGTTCTGATTGTTCCAGTGACACACCAAGCCAGAGAGAAATAATTAACTGAGCTAGAAGATGTGAGGTTCTTTCCCCCTTAAGTCATGAGTTTTGTTTACGACTTACTGTTCATCCATTCACACTTTCACTTGACATTTCAGACTTTAATCTAGATGGGGAGATTGGAGCACTAGTGCCTGAAAAGATCAAAAATGGTCCAAATATCAACACACAAAGCACCTGAGCCTTCTACAGTTAGAAGAATTGTCCTGTGAATTATCAATAGTTGGCAGGTTTGAGAACTGTAGGATTTTTTTTTTGACAATTTGTCTTAATTAAAAGAAGGCTTCTGTGCCTGTAATACCTAGTTTTGGAAGCCAAGTGAGAATACTTCCCTAGTCTGATGTATCAGGCTAAATTCCTTTCAGATGTGTTTCACATTCTCTAACAGAAGGTAGGCCATATGTCATAGTTTTCCCTTATGAAGGGAAAAGCTAAGATCTACTTCATATAGATTAGTGAAAAATATGTGGTCTAGTGAAAGGACTCCTGGGTGCACTTCTCATATTTGTGACAGTTCCAAAAACAACTTAAAAATATTAAAATAGCATCTAAGTCTAAATGAGAATGACTTGGACCAATATGGGAGAGGAAACCCAGGTTTACTTACTACTGCTAAAATGGGTTGGCAGATGTCCTTCTCACTGCTCCATTGTTTAGATGAGTGAGTCTGGCAGTTACTTACTAGAGAGAAATAAAAATGGTATTCATTCATTCATTCATTCATTCATTCATTCATTCATTCATTCATCCACTGTCCAACCAGGCAAAGTCCTTAATATAAATAGAGATTATTGCCTGTGTTGTTAAAAGGTATTGGCTAGAAATAAAATCTAGGGGATTTTCATTTGTGAGATTCCTCTCCTCTCCCACCCTAGTGGAAACTAAAGTTGCCAGAGAAATGACAGCAATTTTTCGTTGCTTTGGAGGCATTGAGGTAATAGTAATCCCTGAGTTTATTCTATGTTTCTTCCTTCTTTTCCCATTCTATTGCTTGTTCCATAAAATGTTTAGAAGTGTTCACTCTTAAAAATGGACCTATAAAAATCATCCTATATTTTTTAATCAAAAGAAATGATAAAATCAAAGAATAAAAGCAAGATAAATTCAAAATAAACTCGGAGAGCACTTAAGCAACACTCTGCACTCCTTGCCATCCTGGCATGCTCTCTTGGCTGCATTAATAGAAGTAAAAATCATGGAAGATATTCATTTCACTTAATTTTTCTTTTGTCAGATGCCACCTCAATATTGTGTCCCATTTTGGACACTGCATTTTATCAAGGATTCTGAAAAATGGGAACGGGGTGGTATGAAACAAATTTTATGAAGAAAGGTTGAAAGAACTGATGAAAGGGTGACTGAGGAGAAATATGATAGTATTCTTCAAATACCTGAAATGATGTCATCCGTTTTCTCTTATATCAGAGTGCAGGCCACAGCATCATAGTATAAGTTACAGGAAGGCAGCTTCCAATTGAAAGTTAGATAAAACTTCACAATATCAAGCACAGGATGACTGTGGCATCAATTACCCAGAGGGTTGGAAGGCTACTCTTCATTCTCTGAATGCATTCAAGCAGAACCTAGAGTGTCATCTGTCTGGGATGCTTCAATTTGGATTCCTGCATGGAGCAGGAATTTGGACTTTATAGCTTAAAATGGCTTATTCCAACTCTGAGATTCTATGACCTAAATGTTGGATGAATTGAAAGCACCTGACTTTGTGCTTATGAACCTTCTTGAAGATCAATGGTAGACTTTCCCTGAATGGATCCTACAGGGAATGATTCCATTTTAACAACTTAGCTTGATTATTTTGCCAGAAGTGATTAAATAGAATAAAAATTAATTATTGGAGGGTCTCCCTAAATAATAATAGGCTTTATCAGATTATTTTATGCTTAGTAGACAATATAAATAGCAAAAGTAGACAATATAAATAGCAAAAACCTCTTGGTTGAAATAGGGATGGGATATTCTATAAACAGGAAGAAAATATGCTTTAGACTAGCATGATCAAGACTATTATTGTTTAAAGCAGGGGTCCCCAACCCCCGTCCACGGACTGGCAAAGGTCTGCAGTATGCCAGCAACTGGTCCGCACAAACAAGTGAAGCCCCATTCATGGGACGCAGGCAGCATGCAAAACCATGCCCCCTCCAATCCACAGAAAAACCTTTCAGCAGTCCCTGGTGCCCAAAAGATTAGGGGCCGTTGGTTTAAAGTTTATAATGAATAATATAATCCCCTCCCCCATTTTTAAAGACTTACATTTTAATAAAGTTATTCTATTCTATAGATGACAATCTGATAGAATGCTAAAGAGAACATTTAACTCACTATGTGCTTGAAATGCTGAGTTCCAGAGGGATCAGGAAGCAGAACAATCCCTTACCTGGTTTTAGCACAACTGGTTCAGACTCCTGTGGTTGGAGACCTGTAGACCAGGGGTGTCAAACTCACATCATCACGATGGCATCATGTGATGTATCACAACTTTTCCCCCCTTTGATAAACCAGGCGTAGGCATGGCCAGCCTGTAACGCATCCAGCCCGCAGGCCATGAGTTTGGCAGCCCTGCCCTAGACAGACTATGATAGTGGGGGTCCATTTCCTGTTCTTTTCTATGCCTAAAAACACTCATAAAATTTAGGCATTAGATATTATTGTGCTAAGAAATGTCTTTCTATCTGTATGCAAAAGAGTGGCTAGAAAAGAAGCAACAATTTATTGTTTAAAGAACAAAGTAAAAATAAGAAAAGAAAAGCTGAATCCTTCTGTTGTCCCAACGACCAGTTTCATAAAACTTTAGGGACAGCAAAGAAAAAAAAAAAGAAAAAACGGCTAGCTGGCTGTTTTCTGTATTATTTCCTAACAGGTGAACAATTAGTTAATTGGTATTGCTAATTACTGTATCCATTAAGCAATCCCAGGTGGCAATTTTATCCTTTCTATCTGTGTCACTGAGATATTTCAGCTACAATTGCCACAAACAACTGGAGGCAATAGCTTGTATACTGTATGTATACACATTTAAACACAGCTTGGTATAGAGCAATTGTATCAATGATATTGAGCATCTTTTGCCACAGGGACTTGATTTGTGTAGGGAATTTCTTACAAGAGTTTCTGACACTAATTTACAGGAATAAATGTTTAGAAACATGTCATATTAAAATTATTATAGTTTATCATCTCTACAAAATATGGTCTGAACTATATACTATATTGATAAAGGGTCATATTTTAAGAGAACATGATGCTTTGAATCAGATTGACTGCTACCAGAAAACAGATACTAATTAAAGGCTCCAAGCACAATGGGGAAACAGAGTCAATCAGTAAACTAGACATTGATTGATTGATTAAGTGCTGTCTAGTCAGTGATGGTTCTTAATAACCATATAGATAGTCTTTGTCCAAGGATCTGTCAATGATGCATTCACTGCTATTGTTATTGAGTGCATCTACCTTGCTGCTGGCATTGCTGTTCATTTTCCTTCTATTATTTCCAGTTTTAAGAAGTTCTCAAAGGATATGAGTCATTGTACAGTGTATCCAAAATATTGTAGCTTGAGCCCAATCCTTTGTGCCTCAAGTGAGACTTGATTTTTTTCACTTAAAAAATTCCAAGGCAAAGTATTAGTCCAAATGGTGTATGGAGTTGAGGTTTGGAGTGGAACGAGGAGGTCACTGCTGAATTGGAAGTACAAGAAGTCCTCAACTTATTTGGGACTGAAATCTCAATTTTTGTGTGGTCATTAAGTGAGATACCTATGTGATACAATCTGAACACTCCTGGTTGTGGCCATTAAGCAATTTCTTGGGTCGTTATGTAAACGGAGCAAAAAAGCTGCCTGTAAGTTCAGCTACCCTCTGGTTGTGGAAGGGAATTTAGAAAGGACTGTAGTGCTAATCTAACTTCATTTTCTAGTACTAGCAAATATGATATTTCTAAAGTATAAACTTTTAGTATATGCCTATCTCTGTTTGATCTTCTTCGAATTAGTTATAATTTGAGGTTGGAACCTCCTCTGAGTTCGAACATCTTTTAGAAAACCTTCCCCATTTTTCTGTGTCTATTATCTTTGCATATGCTATACTGCTGCTCTTTACCATTTCTGAAGTTTTTTGTTAAGCTTATTCCTGAGGGGGTTTTGTTTTTGGCTTCTTGATAATTTGGTAATTTCTACCAACTATTCTGACATTCAGTTTGGTTTCTTCCCCTCCACCCCTGTCTCTGGAAATCTCTTTCTCCATTGATACTTAATAACTGCTTTGATTTTATTCTGTGGTTCCTTATCAATGGAATTCAAGACTAAATAGCAATTTTTAATGATCTTGAAAATATTGGTTTATATGCTTAATATTGTAGTGGTTGGATTTATGTTTGCTTTAGCTTGATTTAGAACTTGCACATGAACAATTCATGTTTTATGCCACAATTAGTCCCTGGGCATACCTTTGTTGTTATAACTGAATTCTTCTATTTCCTTTTCCTTTTATAATACAGTCAATTTGATTTCTGTGTGCTCAGTTAGATTATCTTCATTTATATAGTCGTATATAGGATTCACCTGAATGTGAGACAGGAATGTGGCTAACATAAGGATGAATTTTTGAGCATCTAATCTCCTAAATGCTTGTTTGGAAATAGGTACCAGAATTACACAAGAAACTTTTCTAAGTATTGCTCATAGAAGAATCAACACAGATCATACTGAGTTGTGGGAAGATACTGGCAGCTTCATGATTAGCTCTGTTAATTAATCTGCAAGGCTCACCAGTGCCTGAAATTTTTTTTTACTAGTCAAAGCTAGTCTTTTCCTGCTTCTTCTTTCAAGGAAGTCCTGCTGCCAGGATCAGGGGATAATGAGCCTGTAGCCTCTGTTTTGACAATTTAAATAAATATTTTTATTCTTTACTAACAATGTGATTAACTATTTGCTCCTCCTAGTCACATAACTAGTTTTCATGCCCCATAAATAGATTTACTGCATGCAACTTGGGGAGTTGAAAGTACTCATTCTCACGCTAACATACAAATATCAATGTTATAATCACCTTGCCACTGTTTCCTGATGCTAGATGGAAGGGAGAAGGGGAATCCCAGAAGTATAAATCTGAGTGCCAAAGAGTCCATAGTTAGAGACATATTATGATAAAGTGCTCCTCCCCATTGATATAACTGACCAGGAGTAGAGCTTTCCTGTGTAATTTTGCTTCTGCTACCTGTTCATTATATCTCAGGGGTCTCCTTTGCCATTTCCCACACAGAGTAACCAATAACTCTATTGCTTGAATTCCTTCCTTCCTTCCTTCCTTCCNCCTTCCTTCCTTCCTTCCTTCCTTCTGCCAGATTCCCCCTCCTTTTTGTATTTGAAGTTTTGTATTTGAAGAAGCTCTGTGAGTAATTTATGGATACTGGAAAATCCTTAACCATAGGAAGAAGCTCCATAGATACTGAAGGCTCCCTGCTGCAGGAGTTCACCTTAATTATATGAAAAGTTTTAAAGGGCAATGCAGCCTATCTGTATTCCCCTTGGCTCTTCTGTGCATAATAAATTTTTTGTTACATCTCAGGCACTGTTCAAATTAAAAGCAGGACACTATTGCAGGACAGCTGTTTTGTGTTATATCTGCAGACATATTCTTTATACAGTTAATAAATAACCAACTGTGTTTTAATGTAGAACCTATTTTATGAAGCCCCAAGCTTTCGTTAAGCTATGTCTCAGATGGCAGTAAGAGCTGCATCATTTTCAAGGTGGATTGTCTCCAAAGCTTTAGTTTGTCAAAATAAATCTAGTCTTTCATTATTGTTTTTTAAAATCTTTTCCCCTGCTCTTTCTCTTTAGCCATTTTTTTTTACCTTTGAGTTTTAGATCAAATTTCTCTTTGCTTTTAACAGATTTTTAATTATCCTGGTGCCACACTGAGAAGAGACTGAGATGCCTACTCTGGCTGCTTTTGAGTCACATCTGCAAATCACATAGGTATAATCTCTATGGCAACTGACCCATGTTGAGAGGAAGAAAATAAGCTCAGTACTAAAGGTTAATTGCTGTTTCATTTATTCATTTTTGTGCAGTTCCAGCAATGTGAATTGAAGTTCTAATTAGAATTAAATTATCAGCAGATTGAACATCTTCTTTGTTATTAGAGCGGCAATAAAACCAGTCAGCCTTATTTTGAAAATGACTGAAAGAAGATAGTAAGCATTCCAGCCCACGCCACAGAATTGATACTAGGAACCCCAGCTAGGCTTTCTTAATGGTAAAATAAGATTTTCTGTATTTACTATGTGTAACTTCTTTTTTAGTTTGAAAGAAGACTTATCTTGATGGCCAAAGCATTTCCTGATGGGCCTCTCAGTCAAACTCATTAATAACCTGCCTAATCTACATTGCTAAATATCTATTTTTATTTGTTTTTTAAAAATACATTATCTCTCTATATGTTATTTGAGTTTTTGTATATACAGCCAAAAATGTGTTATCATGAGTTTGTAGATACCTTCTTCCACTTAGTTTGATCCAAGAACTAACCTTAATGCTCTTTCTTACACTTAAATATGATAATGCTGATAAAATTATTCATTGATTGTAAAATATTCAGCATAAAAACATCAGAAGGGGCATGTTAGATCAGCTCAGAGGCCAAGTTACACAAGGACTCTGTTTTCATAGCAGTTGACCTGATGCCTTTTGGGAGTCTACAGAAAAGGCTAGGAACACAAGTCAAATCTGTCTATGTTTCCAGGAAACTGGAATTCAGAACATGTTGGTGTCCATATTAGAAATATCCAATAAACATTGTTATCAATAATGAACCATTTGAGTAAAATTGGATATTTAAGCACAAAACAAAACAGTAGTCTGAAGATCATGTCTATTCTGATGTTCTCCAAATTTCAGAAGCACATAGTCTGAAATTAGGCTAATTTGCTACCATAACAATGTCAACTGGCAATACTTCCATACAAAGCAGGTGCAAGCCCATTCACTGCATAAAGAAAAGACAAGAAGTATATCTGAACCTTGACTTCACCTGAGCATTCTATATTAACAAACAAAATGCATATTTTTGTCAGGGTTGCTGGGTTGCTAACCTTTGTAGTATGTAAGGACTACCAATAAATTACAACAGAGATCCAGAATTTGAATGGAGTGAATTCAGACTTGACTGATTTTTCTCATGTGAATGACAATTTGTTTCAAGTAATACTGTCTTTTAATCTGGATATTGATTAAATTCAGTACAACCCTCTATTTATAAGTAAGCCCTACTGATTTCAAAGAGGTATGGTTGCTATTAGTCATTCAATTAGTCCTAACTCTTTATGACCCAATGGACATCATTGAAGAATTATCTCTCAGTAACTACTTTTTTGAGTTCTTTTAAATTCATGGTTGTGTCATGAGTGAAAGCATCTATCTATTTCTCTTGGTAAATACATCTCTTGCCCTTCTTACTTAATTAATCCCTCTTGATTTCTTTCCATTGTTTATGCAGATGTAAGTTTTTGTCTTTTTCTGTCTTATATTCACTCCTTGTTAAGGTTTTTGCAAAAAGTTTAGAAATCTTTAAAACTTTTAAAAAAACTTTAAAATCCAGAAATAATCTTCATTTACAAAGTGGAACTATCTTATCCTCAGAAAATCTAGCTATAAATTAATTGCATTTAAAAGTAGTTAAGCAGGGAAGCTCATGAGAACCTTGTGACAATCGTTATGGCTATGAACTTGATTAAAACATTTTTTTGCCACTCCTCATGAAATGACTGCAAAGAACTCAATTCCTGCAATCTACTCATAATGAGCAGCTGCCTGGAGTGCAAGTGGATGATCTCACAATCTTTCCTTTATCTAGAAAGACTGTGTTGACCAGAATTCACTTTCTGGCTTCCAATAGCTGTTGCAATGCAGCCCCAAAGTGGCTGTCAATTTCTAAAGCAACTTACCAATTGATTGCCAATTATATATTTTATTGATTAATTCATTATGGGATAACATAATGCATTGCATAGCCATTTTCTTCTGGTGCAACAAGACTCTGCCTGGGCAATAATGCAATATTTTCAAGTATTTATTTATTTATTTGACTTATATGCTGCCCTATCTCCCAAGGGACTCAGGGCGGCTTACATAATAAAAACAACAAAAACACCACAACAACAGACAACAGACAGCTTAAAATCAAATTAAACCAAAGCCAAATAAAAGTGGAGTAAAATTTAAAATTAACTCACACCCCACGTCAATCCAGGCCAGCCTGCTGAAAAAGCCAGGTCTTGAGGTCATGGTGGAAGGTGCAGAGGTCAGGGTAAGGTATGAGTAAGTCTTTTACTGGGACTAACCAAAATGACACAAAATGATGTGCACTGTCTCGGTTTTCTAGGACTGAAATTCTATGAAAATTTAAGGGGCACAGATGAAACAAAAACAGGATAAAAAAGCCAAATATTCTCAGAATCAAAAGCCGGCATTTTTTTAATATCACTTTGATTACTTCCAATAACCATACTACTCGATTACGGATTTTTCATGTCTATAGATTTTCTTATAGAACATTTTAAAATTTGTGTAATTATTCCTTCTTCTACACTATTTGCATTCTAAAGTTCCAGTCCCATTTTGTTAGGGATACTTTGTCAATCAATTTTATATTCTTGAAGAAGCAACTAGGCTAGTTAGACAATGAACAAAATTCCCTATCCCACATTTTATGAACACAAAATAATTACAAAATGAATTATCAGTGAGCTGATAGACTGGTGTTCTTCAAACCCATGGCATCTGACTTTGGAAGAAAATTTTCCAAAATGCATTTTTACTAGGAAAAAGGACATATTACATTTAAGGACAAGTTGGATCTAAAGAGTTAGAGGTCTAAAGAGGAGAAGATTTACATCCCGTTTTATAGATTTATGCAAATTTGAATATTCAAATTTGTCATTGGTTATAGACAAAAGGAAGTATTGACTGGATATAGTACATCATGACGTCACTGAGAAATTAGGATGTCACTATGAGGCAATGGGGAGGACTATGAAGACAATGGGGTTTGAAAGGCTAAAGAAGCAATATCCATGGACATACTTTCTTTCTAGAGAGTTTTGATTTCCTAGATAAAGCAAAGATTCACTGTTTACTTTTCTTCGAAAATGTAAAATGCCATTTTACATTTTACTTTAAAATAAAGTGTTTAATGGCATAGGCAATACTCCTTATTTTCTTCATTTTGACTCAGTAGACTGTTGTATCAATGTGTTTAAAGCTTTCAGTGTTGCAGCCCTTAAGCTAAAGAACTAGTCCTCATGAGGCAGATTATTAATAATCTGATCCCGAGGTCTCTGTTGTAAATGGTTTCTATTTTTCTCCATGGTTTTTAGTTTTGTTATGTGAAACAGTGACTCCGGTTTCCTTCATTTAGTATAAACAAGAGAAAGATACAATAACAAACTACACTTATAACGGCTATAGTGGCTATTCATTTGTTTATATTGAGGGAAAATAAGCAAGCCTATGGTTTAAATTATAAGGCTAACAAACTATAAATGGAGTTATTTTAGATTTGTTAGCTGCACCTGCTCATTTACTACTGAACTAGTGTTCAGAATTATTGTGCCATTTGTCAACTTAGTAAGATTTTTAAAAGGGAATTAGCTGAGATAGAAATGCACTAGATATTAATTCTTTCATAATCAACAGATTGGAATTACCTAATTTCTCATATCTGATTTTATGGACTATCTGTTTCATTGCAGAGCAAATGTTTGATCATTTAGACACCAGAGGAAGATTTGTAGATTACTTATATTTCTTTGGTTTCTAAGGTGCTCAAGAAATGTAGTTAAAAACACTGCTTTTTCAGATAAACCTGCAATTTTATGAAAGGGATAAGCTGTCTATTATGGAATGTACATAGTATGATGGAAAATGAAAACAATCAGGTTTTTGTCTCTTTAGCTAAAAAGAAAACATAGCCACATAATTCTTCTATGCAGAGATTCTTGACTTTTTCATAGATATATTTGGAAACATAGTTAATTCCTCTGCATGAGGTGTATATAACCAACAGCATTTTTTACTTCTTTTCTAGAATGTATGAGACTTTGCAAACATTTAATAACAGAAATCACACTTCTGGGATCATAGGATTAGAATATCTGAACTAGTTACCTTTATTATTTTATATTACTTTTAAACATTCTATCATAATTCTTAACACTTGTTGAATTCTGTTTTTTTCTCCTAGGAATGCTCAGATTTTTGATGGTACCTATAGAAATATATGGGTAACAACAAGATGAAAACTCAGTTTTTATATGCTGAATAGGAATAGCAAAGTTTCTGTATTGTTTAAAATCAAATTATTAGTGAATTTCCTCTTATTTTTCTGCTCCAGAAAATGTAGGAAATGCTAAGAAAAAAAAAGACAATTTCCCCAGAATGCTTTCATTAACTATTTTTGGTTAGAATTGAAATTTTGTAACTGAAGATAGGCAGCTTCATACTTGGGCAAGGAGGAAACAGAAGGAAGAATTTCAGAGGAAAATGCAGACAAAGATATAGATATAACTTTCACCTAGCTGTTTCTTCTCTGAAGAACACCTTATTTCAACATATCTGAAGATTAGGTAATAATGATGATGATGATTTTAGTGTAAGATCCAAAAAATGAAGGGGTGGGTTGGTTGATTTGCTTTCTTTATGTTAGGCCCCAAACTCAAGAATGACAAGTTTGCTCTTCCAAGCTGAGTTCTTTGTTTTATATCCATAGACAAAATCTTGCCAGATCAAAGACTACATCTACAATATACCATATGAACTGTTCGGGTAGTGTTTTCTTCACCCCTTTTCTCTCATATGTAACATTCTAGACTAAGCTATCTCTTACTGGTTTGGAATACACACTCTCCCTCCTGGGGATCCCCCTCCTTACTACATTCCATCATACCTTCCCTTCCTTTGGTGATGCTGTTTATAGCTCATATCATGATAATGAGCAATGCCCATTAGATATTTCCAATGTTATGTCATAAATTTTTATAATGAGAAACAACAATATATAATACAATTAAGAAGTGATTTACCATATTGAAGAATCAACTCTATTGCACAAAATAAATTTTCACTAATAAATGTTCTCGGCATTTTTTTGAGAATTGATCAGCGTTCTTCTTTTTTATATTTATAATTTGAAAAGGCATGCATTTTTCAATATTTTTGAAGGCTTACTTTATTCATATCATATAACATCACATTAAGCATTCAAGTTCTTCATTCTAGATCTGACAGTTATGATAGAAAAGTTTGCTAAATAATAGTCTGTACCATAGTTCCGTAAAAGCACCTTGCTCATTTTTTTGAGTTTACTAATTGAAGGATACATACTCATAAAGATAGATTGGCTGGAAATCCAGTTCTTAGAGAAAGGGACACTTTTGGACATTGTATAGTGAAGTTTATGTTAACTGTTAAGCCATTTCCAGGTTGTTGAAACAGAACCAGATTATCTGAAACATAAAATCTTTCTAATGTTTTGGACAGGATATCTTGCTCAGTGTTGATATTCATGTGATAGCATTTTAACTATGGTATGGAAGCAGGCATTATCTGTTGCAGTATCCATTGTGTGAAAGAAACTCCAATTGGAGGTTATGTGGGCACTCATGACTGAAGGTTGGCACTATAAATTAAACATGTGCCTGTTTCCCAGATCCCATGTATATTCCTGTTAGCTCTCCTGCAATTAATTAGTGAAGAAAACACTTTAATCGCTCTTTTAAAAATTATATTTTTGTATTTATTTTATTTTTGCTGTATTTATTATGTATTCTGTTATATTTAATGCATAAAAAGGTTAACAACATATATATCTATTAAAAACCAACCAATAATAAAAGATTCCCTCTCCCACTAAAGTATTTTCCCAGCCTTCATGAGGAAGGGGTCAAACACATCATCAGCCTCAGGTTCCTTTACTTCCACCAGAGATCTAAGTCCAGCCATTTTGAATTCCATTGAGTTTTATTTACTGCCAATTTCCTTGGACCATTACTAGTTCAAATTCTTGTAGTGTCAGCATGCAATAAATCTGTGTCCATTTGAACTGCCTTGATTCCTGATTTTTTGTGCCTGACATTTGACCTGCTTTGAATCAACCTGGAGACATTGTTTTATTTATTATCTCCAGTGTGTTAAAATTATGTTGCTCATTACCTTGAATCAGAATAGAGCCGTAATTGAAATTGTTGGGGAAAACAAAATGAAAATGTTTTCTCTGAAAAAGCTTTTAATAGTAAGATTTATCTGTACATGAATCACTTCCAGTCATCATAATGTGCTTCTTTCCTTCATTCCCCAATGACAAATGTTTCTATCATTTAATCAAAGGGCTAATGGACAGAATCTCGATATTCACAACTTGAGTTCTATTTTTCCTGAAACATTCCAAGAGAACACATCTTGAACCTGCTGAAAGAAGCACATGATGGATGTTTTTATAAGTAGTCCCTCTAAGTAGAGAAGGCCATGAATAATTCAGTTATGGAGAACACTTGACTTCTCGTTGTTCTTTCCCAATATGTCACAAGTGAGTAAGCTCAGAAGAGAAGTGTCTTAGTTTGAAAGAGAGAACTGAATTAGCACTTCTTTTTTATTACATTTTGGAACTAAAATAGTTCTCAGGTTATGTAACAAATGTATTATTATTAAATGCCCTGGCCAATTATCAGTAACTTTTGACTTTCATTTTATGAAACATTTGTATATCATCAAAAAAGTGCAGGCTATAGGAAAATGGTAAAGACCATTTGCTAGAATAAACTAGATTTACTACATTGATAGAATATATGAGATAACCATAGTGGAAACTTTCTGTCTGCAATCTCAATTTAATAGCTTGGACTCACTTTAAGAAGGATTTAGAGGAATTTCATCAGGCTCAGGGAAGGGCAAAAAAGGTGATTGGGGACTAGAAACTAAGACCTATGACAAGAAATTGTAGAACAAAAAAAATGACAGAGGGGTGAATGCCTAAATTCTTCAAATACTTGAAAAGATGTCTGACAGAATAAGGTAAAAGACCTGCTCTTTCTCATTCAGAAGTTAGGAATAATGGAAATTAAATCAGATTCTGATCAAGTTTGAAAAATGGTCCTCACAATAAGAAAAGTTTAACAAGAGATCCAGTTACTCAGAAAGGTGTTGGCTTCCCTTACATTGGACATCTTTTTTTTTCTAGAATACTTTAAGTTGGATTCTTTTACTGAGGAAAGGGTTACATATAATGACCTGGTCTCTAATTCTCTAATTCTAAATATTAGAATGCAAATTCAAATCACAGACTCTTAAATCCTAGTCAAATATTATCACTAGAGAGTATATGTGGAATAGTGGTTAAGCTGTTGGACTAGGAGAGAAGAGAGACCGTTTTAAGTCCATACTCTGGCATGGATACTCAATAACTTTGGGCTAATCAGTCTTTTTCAGCCCAATCTGTCCTATAGGATTGTTATGGGAAATATAGATGAAAAAATACATATTATAACAAACTGAAATAGAAATGAAAAAAATGTATGTTACACTTATGTCCTATAGTTATAAATTAGTCCCAAGCTACACCAAGTTATAGTGAAGCAATAATCACATGTTCNCTAATTAATTATTCTATTGATTTCCTACTGCAGATTACACTACAGTCTGCTGTCACCCTGGACACCCAGAATGTTTGGCTTCTTACTCTTTGCTATCTCCCTAACTTGTCACTCTCCTTCCAAGCTTTATTGTCTCCATTTCATATCCCAACCTTTATATATCTGGGGCAGAAATGTGTTCTGTTAGTTCAAGGACTGGGGGAAAAATGAGTTTGTAGAAAATCTTTGTACAAAGTACCATAAAGCTTTTGCTATAACAAATGGCAGGATTAAATAAAATATTACCTTTTCCAGCGTGGATGGAAGAGTGTTCATACGAGCCCCTTTTTTGACAGATGGTCACAATGAAGGCAGCCCTGGCCCTGTTTTATTATACCAACCTCCTTTTATTCCCCTCTCTCCCCGAAAGCTAAAAGAGTGATAAGCCAGGTGGGAGACATTTTAGCAGAAGAGAGAAGCCAAATATATTAAAAATCTCTATTGAGCAATTCACTGAACTGTCTTGAGGCCTGCAGCCTGCTGATACCACTTCTAATTCTGAGCGTTGAAGGTCTCAGAAAGAGGAAAGATGTCTACGCCAGCTCAATTTAGGACTTTTGAATCACACTATTTGTATTCTCTTAGGCATTTGATGTATACATATTCAAAGTAAAAGCTGATTCTGCAGTAACTCAGGATATAGCAACTATACAACATTGTACTACTCATGACCCAAATCTCTGATTTTATTGGACACAGTCTCACTGTCCCCCCTTCCCCCCTTTTTATCATTTTGTTAAAAGTAACCCAGAAGACTAACCTCTTAAGGATTATATTGCACGCTGGCAACAGCGAAAGTGCATGGGACTATCTATTTTTTTCTTTCACTGTTTCTGTAACACAATAATCTGCTAGACAGATGGATTTTCTGCTGGACAGATGATTTTTTGCTTGCTCGGGATTTTTATATTAAGCTAAGAATATGTGAAGCCAGATATCACACTTGATCCATCTGGAAAAATAAAACAATACTCTAACTTCTACAAAAATCCAGAGGACTATTAGATGACAATAAGGCCATATAGAAACTCTAATTATGCATCATTGTCTTCCAGAGGTTATGCAAAGTTCCACATCAGCTTGCATAACTTTAAAAATTTTTTACAGTCTGACTTATAAGGATTCTAATTTTTAGCACATAGTTAATAATATACATTTGCACATTTGTCTATTATTTCTTCATTTAAGAGCGTTGGGCATTAGTTGATTAGTTTCCTACACAACACACTTGATGCATAATGGTTGTTTAGAGGGATCTTCTTCAAAGCCCAAAGCATCAACAGTCAAAGCTTTAATATTCAATTAGCAAATCCACTATTGGGTGTGTGTGTGTGTGTGTGTGAGAAAATATTGCAAATCTGTGTTATTGCTGGCTGTGACTTTTCAATAGCCTCTTGTTCTTATGCCACAGACTTTTAGAAGGTGACCAGTCTCTTCAGCGAAGGTCAAATTCCATTTAAAAAAAATATTAAGGAAAAAACCCTAATTGGATACAACTTGGGTAACATTAAGTGATATAATTCCCACCATTAATGGAGTTTCCATACTGTGCCTGATAAAGTTTTCACAGAGTGAAGCATGGAAAAATTGGGGGCACAGCAGGATGCTTATTGGAGCAGCAGAGTGGTATGCATTTTATCTGACAGTAATTACGGTATATTGGTGCCATGGTTATGATCTGGTTTATCCCTTTAGGACTTCAAAGCAATATTTTGGTGGGTAATAACTAAAAGCTGATTACACATGAGACCAAAATAAAAGAGGATAGGAAAAAGGAAGTAGCACTAGGCACAAACAAAACGCAGTAAAGGATTCATCTTCTAAAGATTGTTCTGGATTTGTGATAATGTGAGTTTAAAATATCTGAGGGCACTTGGTTTCCTAGTCTGGATTTGTATGCTGCTTTCTTGGGAAAAAAGTAGTCTAACTGACATATAACCAGTGGTGGGATTCAGCCGGTTTGCACCAGTTCAGGCAATTGTTAAATTACCTACCCTCCACAATGAAAGTGGATCCTGGGCGCTGCGTTGCACTGCAATGGAGAAATGGGCAGCCGAGTGGCTGGCATGATGGAAGGAGAAGGCCGCTTTCCTTCCTCCTTCCCTTGTGCTGGCTGCTCTGTTGCCCATTTCTCCATTGCAGTGCAGTACAGCGCCTAGGGTCCACTTTGATGGGGGGGTGGTAATTTAACAACTGGTTCACCCAGGATCAGGTTGGCTGTTGCAGGAGGCTAGTCCCACATATGCAGCAGAGCTGGAAGATGGGGATGGGCCACACCTCCCACGACAGCCAACCTGAACCTGGGTGAACTGGTTGTTAAATTATTTGAATCCCACCACTGCATATAACTCTATATAATCTTAAATAGCTGTTCATATAAAACAACACTAAAGTACATCATGATTATGAGATTGTGAACAGATCTGACCCAAGATACATTGCTACTTTAATTGGTGCTCAAATGTTGCTTGAAGGCCAGTTTCTTCAAACCATTAGATTCCCGCTACATTAGTGATATTAGTGATACTATCACTAATACGTAGGGAAAAGCAAATCATGAAAAGAAAATGAAGTACACAGTAAACAGAGAGTTAAAAAAAATTAAACAATTTAAAAGAGTGTGAGAAGTCTTATAATAAGAAAGGAATGAAGAGCTATGGAACCCTAAAATGTATTACTTAGATAGGATGCTACTGAAAATTAAAAATGATCAAGAATTTTGTAGGAATGGCTGATAACATTTTTTCACCCAATGTTTATATCTTTTTTCTGGTTGGAACTCCTACACTTGAGGGTATATGAATATACACCTTATTTATACTATAATGCAATGCCCAACAAAATGCAATGAAAATGTACACATTGTGCAGTTAATATATAAACATACTTGTAAAATGTACTTATTATGAAAGGTTCACATAAGATGTGTATTTTAGGAGCAATGTTTACAAGATGCATACATTTTTTTAATTTGTTTGCAAAACTGAGTAAGGTAAATATTTGGTTTTGGCTGGATGGAGTTGGCTTTGGTATTATGTCGTGTTGTATTTCACTTTTTTTCTGGTTATGATGTGCTATTTTTAGTGTCTATGCTGCCTTGAGTCACATGGTGATTGGGCAGCTATATAAATCAATTGAATAAATAAAAAAACCATACTTGACAGATGTACCCTCCACTTGATTTAAGTCTGCATTTGGAAGCAAAATGAATTGATTTACTTCTCACAACTAATGTGCAGATTGGAATGCAGCCTGTTCAGGCCTCCAAATAGTCTTTTGCTATTTTGAGACTTGAAAGCATTCCGTGTGTGTGTGTGTGTGTGTGTGTGTGTNTGTGTGTGTGTGTGCGCGCGCGCGCACACACACACACACACACACACACACATAAAATAGATGAATTTTATGTGGTCTTTTTATTCTTAAGAAACAATGTAAGATGGATATAATGGATTTATCTATGAATACATACAGTATGAAAGTGACATAGGTTAAAAAAATCCATCCCCACTTTTATTTTTTTTTTGAAACAAACAAGTCTTTAAAATAGTGTAGCAAACATTAAAGGGATTGAATGTCAACTAATAAAAAAGACTCTTTAGCTATTATTTCTCTGAAACTCCCAGCTCTTGATGTTCTAGTGTTACAAAATATTTTCTGCTGTTCTATTGAAAAGGTGATGATCGAGTTGACTATTATTCCAACTGAACTCATTTTTAATTCTTATTTTTCTTTATATTTCTGAAAACTGTCTTTTTAGTAACTACCATTTTGGAGCAATTATTTGCTTCTTAAATTCAGTTGTGTTGACATTTGGAAACGGAAGGTCCACTGCTTGGTTGGATCAATATAGCAACCCTCAAGGCGTTTATTTTACAGTTTTTGATCAATGGTGAAACAAACACTGGCTGATAGTTTAACAGCAAACTAACTCTCACTGAGATCTGTTCTTAAGATTTCTTTACATAGACCAAGACAACTGTAATGAGCAAAATTCTAAACCTTGTAAAACTAGCTGTCAAAGCAATCTGGGAGTTATCAAGAGAAAAGTTTTGTACATAGCCAACGTTGTGAGGCAAACTCTACATCCATTATCAAATAATCTCAGTCAACTGTTTTTTTCATGAAAAATGCATGCATGTGTGCATACACATTACCGTGTGCATCTAATCTCATGCTGCTCCTTGATTATGATTCTATAGTACAGGTAGCCCTCAACTTACGACCTTTTATTTAACATCAATTCATGGTTATGATGGTATTGAACAAATGGAGCTTACGACTGGTCCTTGGAGTTCTGGCCATCCAGCACCTTCACATTTATGTGATTGTCATATAAAACCTTCCTTGCTGGCACCCCAGAAAATCATAGGGGAAGCCTGCAGGGAAGGACACAATGGAGTAAGTCTTCCTTACCTATGCACATTCCCCAAGCCCCTCTCTATTCACACTGTGAGTACAAAGCCTCACATGCCCTTCCTGATCCTTGCCATGCCTTCCTTGAACCTTCCTGAACCTTATTGTACCAATGTGCACCCTTCTCAACCTGTGTCACTTCTCCCTGACTAGTGCCATTCTTCTCATATACCCATTCACACTTTTGCACACCCTCCCCTCTGTTGCTTGCATACCCCCTTGCATCCTTGTACCTCCTCGCTGACCCTCCTTTGCACCTCTATACTCCTTTCCACTCCCATACACACCTACCTGCTGGCTTGAAACTTGCAACTTCCTGCCAGCTTCCCCACTGACTTTGATTGTGGGAAACTGGCAGGAAGCTTCTGCATTGGATTCAATTAATGATGACAACTGGGACTGTAGGGATTGCTGTCTCTAAGTGTTGCGGTTGTGTTTTACAGTTGCATTGCTTAGCAACAGAAATTCCAGTTCCAAGTACCATTGTAAGTCAAGGATTACCTGTACCCTAAAATACTTTGAAACATAGAGACAGGAAATGCACTTTTCATGCACTTTTGATTGTTTTTCTTACAAATGTCATATTCTCTTTTACTCAATACCACATATTCCTACACTTAAAACATTTATCTGCAAGAATCTCATTCTTTATCAAAAAATCCAATCCCTTTGCTCATCTTTGTCCTTTTGCAGATTATTGCATAATATTTTATAGGAACAAGTAGGATATAAAATAATAAAAATTGCCAATTTAAATGAAACACAATAAAAGGAACAAGTTCTGTTGCCAATATACTATAATCGTAACCATTTCTATTAGTTGTCTTTGCATGAATTTCTAATAATGAAATGAAATGTATTAATAAAATTACAATTTAAAGCCATTTAGGTTGAATGAAGAATGCATAAAACGAACACTTCCAATTTCTATTAACATTTGTTTCTGCAAATTTGCATTTCTGAATTTCATTGTAACCTCCATCTACAGCACTTGTACAAGAGCTCTACAAAATCATATTGCAGTGGAACAAGCCAAGAAAGATATATGTTGTTATCATCATCAGAATGCTGCATACCATACAAAGTAGATTCAAGTCATTGATACCTCCCCTCTCACACACACAGAAACTCAAGATGTTTATTACCAATTCACACAGAAAACCAAGTGCAGTTGAGTTTTGCTCCCATCATAAAAACTTCAAAGAAGAATGATCTTTCCTAAACAATGGTGATTAGGTATTACCAGTGATGTGCTGGAGCTGTCTTGCACTCTCTTGCAAGAGCCAATTGTTTAAACTTCCATTATTTTGTAAGAATAGAATACTTTATACTTTATTGGCCAAGTGTGAGTGGACACACAAGGAATTTG
>AZIM01003589.1:9279-23546 GCA_000516915.1 Ophiophagus hannah | reverse complement strand
AGATTGAAATCACCAAGAAAGATAAAAGCATGTGGGCATGATGTTGCCCATGTTAGTAGTGAATTTAACTTGTTTACATGTTCGATGTTATAATCAGGGACTCTGTAACATAATAAGAATCGAAATGTGATATTTAAGGACAGTTCACTGATGATGGTCTCAGGAAGAGCAAGCTCCTGGGTAACTTGGATGTTTTTTAGATGTAGGGACTTTTTATAGAAGATAGCAATACCACCTCCTCTACGGATTTCGTGATCTGATCGGTAAACATGATAGTCTCTTACTGTGGTAATGGAGCCAGGGAGAGATGCGTTGAGCCATGTTTCACAGACAAATACGATGTCGAATTTAGCTGTATTTAGTAAGAGGAGAAATTCAGGTATTTTATTTACAAGGCTTCTTGCATCGAGTAGTTTGCATTTAAGGTGAAATATCTTTCTGTTTTTCTTGAATAAGGATTTAGAGAATGACTTCTTCCCCATCATATCAAGGATGTTAGCTGTATACTTAGCTTTTTAAGGGAAGAGTTCAAAGGCGCTATTGTAAGCTGCTATTTGGACAAGGCTTCGGAATATCACATATCAACAACAATGCCTAGAAATCCCACTACAGCTAATTCTTCATACACCTTTCACCAGGGGTCTCCAAATCCCTGGGCCATGGCTAGTGGTGGGTTTCAAAATTTTTTTACTATGAGTTCTGTGGGCATGGCTNTCCTGGGGGAAGGTTACTGCAAAATCCCATTCCATTCCCTCCCAACTAACCTGCTTTCCAGTTCCATTCTCCTGTGCAAGGCAACAATAGAAGACCCAGATGATCAACTAGGACTTGGAAGGCATTTAATAGATGGGGACAGGGCCAGTCAAGAGGTGGTATTTGTCGGTTCTCCAAACTACTTGAAATTTCTGCTACCGGTTCTCCAGAACTNGTCAGAGCCTGCTGAATACCACCTCTGGCCATGCTGCATGAAACTGGGCTGTGTGAGTGGTGGCCAAGTATGCACACAACTCAACTTGCACGAGCAGCAGACAGTCGTGCTCACTTGCAAACCTCCATTTGTGCAAGTGTGTGCCTACCCCTCACACAGAACCATGTCCTCTCCCCAGTTTGCCAAGCCAGAATGGTTGGGGACTGCTGCCTTACACTACACAAACTTGTTTTGCCAGAAGTGCATCTATTTTTGTGGATGTTTATAGAACAGGCATATATATTACAGCCATGCTTTTCATTTTCAGTGAACTCCAAGACAAATGTCTATGGAGATTCTCAATCATCCAGGTCATGATTGTCCAAAGGTACTTTTCCAAAAGGCAACTGGACTTTTTTGGTTTTTTTCCCTTGAAAATATTTTGCTTCTCATTCAAGAAGCTTCCTCAGTTCTCTTCAGAACTGAATTTGCCTTTTGGAAGAACATCCTTGACAGTTTGCTAAAGACAAACTTTCTCATATAACCACTTCACTGCTGGAAGAAGTGTCTCCATCACTAACAACAATTAAATATATTTAACTTGGAGATCAGATACTTTGCCCACAGATACCTACACATTAATAAGCTCCTTCACTTTCTTTTAATAAGGAACTTTGATTATAAGTTTATTTATTCATAATAATAAAATCCTAATCTGACATATATTCAGGATATGTTTTAGGAGCACATTTGGATTTATCGATCCATAAAATNCTCTAAGTGGATATTTTATACACTTTATGTTTTTTTAAAGGTAGCTTTCAAAATGTGTGTCTGTTTTATGAGTCCCCAAATTCAGTGTTGGAATTATTTTTCTGTTAAAAGCCTTATTAAGAATTTAATAAATTGAACTATAATATGCAAAGATGTAGATTCAAATCTTATATCACTTTGCCATAAATAAGGAGAGAGACAGAGAGAGAGAGATATGTAGAGATATATTGATATGTTTTATGAAGCAACCAGAGTGCCCTTCGATACATCATCCCCAAGGCTTAGTCAATCATTTCAAGAGCATCTCCATCTGTATGCATGAACAGTGGACTGCTTCCCATGGAGAAGACCTTGAAGTGACTGTGTCAAGCCTTTGAGGGGGACTTCCAGTTTGTTCCTCATCGGAATCTGTGATCGTGTGTGGTTTTGGCCGAGCTCACTTGCTGGAGGGTCCCAATCGNAAAAAAAAGCCTTTGAGGGGGATACATCACCTTGGTGCTTCAACCAGCAGATTTGGAAATATATTTCAATCACTTCATTAAAATTCCCAGTCAAAGTATATAATCTGTGTGTCTTCACAGCATGATTGCATTTTTTAATGATTTCATAATATTATTTTTAAACAATTTTGTGAAGTTGGGCATGCCTAGATATAATATGGAAGAGGCATGAAAAACATTGTATTTTTGAAATGAATACCATAGGAGGTCTGCTTTGGATCACTCTTAGAACTCTGAATTCAAGTAACCAAAATTCTCCCGTACAAAGTATCACATGGGTGGATTATATGGTGTGGATGTGGCACTGTAAGCTAACAAAAAGTAAGATCTGGAACTTTTGTGTTGCCTATGTAGGCTTTCCTTTTATTAATTCCATTGTGTTGATTGCTATCATTATCCATGGATTTGGACCCGTGAGTAACTTTTTAAAATCTGTAGTATGGATGGAAGGGATAGGTTGAGATTTGGAGAATCTGATTTGTAACATGCAACAACTGAATAATACATCTTTATTTTATCCCATATAGCACGTCTGGCAGTAGAAATTTCAGTTGAAAGTTAGGGGATAATAGCTCTGTGAAAGGGAGACATGATAGCAGTGTTCCAATACTTGAGGGGCTGCCACAGAGAGGAGGGGGTCAGGCTGTTTTCCAAAGTACCTGAAGGCCAGACAAAGAATAATGGATGGAAAATGAACAAGGAGAGATTCAACCTGGAAATAAGGAGAACTTTTCTGACAGTGAAAAACCAATCAACCAATGGAACAGCTTGCCCTTGGAAGTTGTGGGAGCGCCATCACTGAAAGTCTTCAAGAAGAGACTGGACTGCCATCTGTCAGAAATGGTGTAGGGTCTGCTTGGGCAGTGGGTTGGACTAGATGACCTTCAAGGTCCCTTCCGACTCTCAGGGAAAAAGGTTAATCAGCTTAGTTTCTAACTTTTCTCAGGAGCAGACGTATTTACCTATATGCCTCTGGGTTACAAAAATATCATTTATATGGCAACACCATCCCTTTTTCTGGGTGGAAAGAACCTTTATAGTACAGAAAGAAAGATGATTGTCAATTATTTGTCCAAGAGCCAATAGATAATATATTGAAGGGCCATCTTTGCTCCTCTAGTTGCCTAGTAATGGTAAGGCAGAACTGGAGGTAGATGTTTGAGGCATTATGCATTTATTAGGCTTGATAAGATCCAATTAAACTGCTATAGAGATGAGTAAACAAAATGTTTATTTATAATAATTTCCCAAGTCACCAAACAATGCAGTTAATAAAAATATAGCTCCACTCCATTTTCACAATAATTTAAAACTTATTGAGCACAGCATTAGACAACTGTTAAGCTTTATGAAGGGAAAAACATGAACACCATAATGGAAAAAGGAATATTTCTACAATATGCCCATTTTTAAGATTTAGTTTCAATCTCTCTTTCACTTTCCTGTGTTATCAAGTAATTAAAGTTCTCAACTAGTTTGAAAATGACTCAGATTTAATTTCATTTTGTTAAGCACCTCAATTTTTCAGCCAGGAAAAAAAGACCATTAGGAATTTGCATTATCCATTACAGGCTCCTTCATGATTTGAAATTTATATGGGAAATGCTAATTGGACGTTCATCATCATAAAGATAATGATTTCTGTACTCTTCTCAATGATAATTAAGATGAAGGATGAAAATGATACAGTGAACATTGTATTCTTTATTTGCTCTAAATGGAGTTTGGGAAATAAATTCCATCTCTGTCTATCAGTGTGGGATAACTTGGGAAAATGTAGAAAGTGATGACATAAAGGGTTATTTTGCTTAATTTGAAAGTGTTATTGTCAATGCTGCTTTCTTTCTTTACAGAAGAGACTTACTCTACAGGGAATTGGTTTAAAGACAGATCTGGTTATTATTCTTTAGGAATATTTGAAATATTAAATGGTTCAAACCTTTTATTTAGCACTGTGTTTTTCAGCCTCAATAACTTTAATATGTGTAGATGTCAACTCCACACATTTTAAGCTGACTGGGAATTCTGGGAGTTGAAGTCCACACATCTTAAAGTTGAGGCTGAGAAATGCTGATTTAACAAATGTGGAAACATATACTTGATCTAAAGCAACATATCCTTTTTATAGCAACATAAAAGCAACAAACCATTCATGTGGAGATAACAATAGGAGAAGACCATACTGCCTGAGACTGAAAGTGCGTGTTTAAATATTTACCCATGGAGAAAAATGAAGTGTTGCTGCAAATTATGTATTTTGTGGAAAGTGAATTTTGGAAAGTTTTTTATAGAAATTTATTATTTTAAATGGGAAGCATATTTTATTTTACTCTCTCCTGATTAGCATCAATAAAGGGTGGTGAATCTAGTGAAGATGGCAGTTGTGGCAGTGAAATTAATGCCCTGCCTATTTATATATGCAAGTGACATTGCTAAACATACATACATCTGCAATTGCCTTCTTGAGTTGCTTTACAATACCCTTTGCTCCCTGTTATGTCACTGCCTCTCCCTTAATATAAATATGGTATTCAGTCATAAAGTTCATATACTTTCAGTCTAAAGCTGCAGAGCCTGACAGTTTCTCCACTTTTCCTATTGCCTTTATGACTTGGACACTTATGTGCATATCAGAGTGGCTATGAAATTTTACAGTGGGACACTCACCACCTATAGATGATTGTGTCAATATTCTGTTAATCTCAAAATTCCATAAGGTGATCAAGATATTGTCATGGGCAGTCAGACTCTGAGCAAGCAAACTGACCATGGGTAGACACTTCCTGTGCTGTTGAGTCAACTACTCCTGGAGGAGTTTTGTTAGACAAAGTAGGAAGATGATTGGGAAGTTGGGTACAAAAGACCTAATGTGTCTGAGTACCCAATCCCCATACAATGGCATTACAACAGGTAGAACCTTGTTGCTCCTTCTACTTCTCTTTAGGCAGTAAATACCCCTCCCACCTGCTCTACGGGGGAATAATACCTTGTATGCAGGGGAGTGGAGGTCTCTTCTTTAGGCCTAAGTTGGAAAATGCAGCCTACTATTGGTAATGTTTGAGTTGGAGGAAGAGTGCAATTTCCAATGAAACAGACTTCTGTCGTAGCAGTCACCTACCTTCCTTCTTCCCTTTCTCTGCAGGGTCCTTTCTACAGAGCAACTGTTGATAATAGCAAACTTAGAGGGAAGGAGAGTCTGTATGAACAGGCATTTAGATTGGCTTTCACCATCCTGCCTCCCATTCTTCAGGGAACCATTCCATGAAATGGTAAAGACCTGGAAGGAATTGATAGGAGCAGAGAGGGAAGTTTAGTAAAGGCAAATGTTGCAATCTGTTATTTTCTAATATATAAAATAATATCATCATTCAATTAGTATTACACTTTCTGGTTAGAAAACACAGTAACTAGAAAGTTACAGTATTTAAGCAATTTCAGAAGTGGCCCTACTGTTTTATGAGGCCACAAGACTCTGGCAGAAAGAAAAAATGTTAAAACTAAATAAAACAATGGAATAAATGTGCTGTACCTGGTGTGATTTTAGAACTTCTATGTGATAAGATAAGAAAGAATCAAAGATTTATGTCCCAAATTTCAAGGATAATGACTGTTATTTCAAGGGGAATGTTTGTTCAGATGTTTTCATTGTATATAGATATCCACAAAGGAAACTTGAAAAATTGTCTATAATTGTGACCTAGGACAAGAGTTTTCGAGTTAATCAAGTTTTACCCATTTCAAAATTAAGTTCTAAAAACTCATAGTTTCCTCCTAGACATCATGCATGCTGTCCCCTAAGAGAAGAAAAGCATGGATTACTACTGCAAGACTAATTTGCACAGGAAAGTTTGGATAGTTGTATATTCAAATTACATCCACTTGTGCTTTTCTCAAATTACTCATAGCACCCATTTAAGTTGCAATACAATCTTATGCATTTTTACTCAAGAGTATTCTGAATTTAAGGGGGCTTATTTTCAGGCAAATGACACCCAGATCTCTGGGAAGTATTATTTTAGAAAGGAGTTAAGGTCCATTGATTTACTTTAGACATGTATAAGGTGTCCTTTATCATATTTATTGTATTGCATATGATTGTGCTGCACATGATTTACTGTAGGAAAAAACAACAAAATGAAACAAAAAATACATTCATTCAGTTAAAACAGCAGGTTTAAAACCTATCTGTAGTGCCCACATATAATAGACTTCCAATATTTTTAAAAAACTCATAATTTTTTAAAAATCCCAAGAAAAAACAAATAACATCCTTGAGACAGAAATTCCAAAGCCATGACTGGAAAAGAGGCATTCCCTAAATTCTCAAACAACGAAAGATTTAGAAGCCAAAATCACAATCAGAAGTGAGCTTGGAAACAATATATTGTAGAATATAAAATTCTGGAAACTAAATATCAATAAATCCTCAGTGAGGCTTCATAATCAAAATCTTGGCTGTTGCATTTGGAACTGAACTGCACTCTCTGAACTGCTTTGAAAAGAGACATTGGATTTGTCTGAAATGATATAGGGCTTCCTGTCTGAGCAGGGGGTTGGAGTAGAAGACTTCAATGTCCCTTCTAACTCTATTGTTCTATATTCTGTATCCATCAATACTGATTTACTGTAAGCTAGGTAGGCTTTTGTTAGGACGTTGTCACTTGACAGATGTCATAATTGAACCTGATTAATAAGGTTCTATGTTATCAGACTTGAGTTATAATTTATTGCATCCATGCATAGATCAAAACGATGGTCCCAATTCTGTGATCTAAATATCCCTGCGTAGTCATACTTAAGTGGGGCCATGTCTTTGATCCTGTAGTTGTGGCTTCCGCCTTGAGGGTTTTTTTTTCATGTCTCTGCAAATGCCCCCTCAATAAATAAACTCATACTCAATCCTGACAGCCTTCAGGTTGATTTAGATGGCATGGAGAAATAGACCTACAGTATATGTGAACTCCTAACAATCTGGAGCCTCTTCTGGAACTGCATGGGAGATATTAGTAGATCTCTGAAAAATGAAGGGATTCTCAGGGAAAGGGGAAATGTGTGAAAATGGGAGACCACTTACTTAAAGTAAGCAGAGCTGTTCTTGCGAGGCATTTTTGGATTTGACCCATTATATCTGTAGGTCAGCCTGATGTTCAGCTGAAAGTGGTAGTCTAGCTAAAAATATATCAAGCTTACATTTATTTCCTGATACTGTGATAACAACCTTATTGAACACTTCCAATGAAATGATGGTTTTATCCATGTTTTTACTTTGTGGGCAATGCCTTCTTGGTTTAAATGCGATTGATTTTCAGTTTAAAATGAGGTCAAATGAGAACGATGATTGCACCATTTTATCCTTTCCAAAATGATTGATACTGCAGGCTGGCTGGCTGGCTGGCTGGCTGGGTGGGTGGGTGGATAGGGATTTTTTCCCACAGCTTCAGGATGTACCTTCCTCAGACCCTGAGGCATTGGAGATGGATAGTTTATATTAACTATTGCCAGTAGAAATGTCGGCATTTTATGTACAGTAATAAAAATAGGCTGGGTCATTGAATCATTTTTCTTTCTAACTGAAAATGTTCAAGTGATGTGGCTGGCCAGAAGTTTGATCTTTTTTACTCAAAACAAATATGTGTTCACCCAGCTAAAGGCGAGTCACTCTTCTTCTTTTGTGTAAAATGCCATAACAAATCCACCACATATCATTATTTAAGATTTTATTTTGATTTTTATCTGCATAATGGTAATTCTAGAGTTATGCATTGGTCAATTCCTATTGATAAACTAATTTTCTGCTATTATGAAGCTGTGTCTATTGATTTTGAAATAACTAACAAATCTAGTACTGTTTGTTTGAGATTTAGAAATGTTAAGAGCTCGTTGTGAGGACAACAATGACTCATTTGTCCTGCTAAGTGTCTTCTTAGAGAGGAATCAATAATGTCATGGGAATGAATAATTGCACTATTTCATAAGTCTCCTTCTTCTGTACCATGATTCATGGGCATTGCCTTTTGAGGGTGGGATGTTTTCCACAGAGCTAAGCAAACTTCCTCCCTCCTGAATCCAGGCCTGGTTTTGAAGCTGTTGCATCAGATATTGCTTTTTTTGTTTTTGAATAACAGAAATAAACTGAGCAGACTGAATCAGTGGGTTCCCTGTCAAGATACTGGCTTAGACCTTAAGTTCAGTACATGTTACAGAAACCTCTTTTCTACTAAGGAAATCACACAAATTGGTTAGAAAAATACGAAGCATAGATCTGGTTCAGAAAAGCAGGTGCATATGTTTTTTTAAATAGGAAGATGAAAGTTTCCTCCTAATTTTGATCAATTATCAATTATTCAAGAGGGAGGAAAAGAAGGACTGAACAACACTTTATTAGTCTTCATAAGCCACACTGGCCTGATCTTTCCTCTTCCCACTGGGTAGACTGGACTGAAGCCACACTGTCCCAATCTTTCTTCTTCACATTGGGTAGACCAGGAGGCCCCGTGGGCTGGATCTGACCACATAGCAGGCCAGATCCAACCACATTGTGGGCCAAATCTAGCCTGCAGGCCTTGAGGTTAACACCCCTGCCTTATAGTGTGCTTGACTGTTCTTGAACAAAAGGTAAATTGCTACCCTGATCCTTGTCTCAAGTGTCTCTTTTTCAATGGAATGCTACCTTGAATATTCTATTAAGCCATTCTGAGTATAGGTTTTTATAGTCTTAACTTCACAAACGCTGCCCCATGCTTTTTAAAAGCTGCCCTAACTGAATATTTTGCTAATTTTAAATACATACAGTATTTTGGCTTGACACTTCTTGTTTTTATTCATGGGATGATCTCAATTTATAGAAAACTCATAGGAAACAAAGGAAAAAAATGTCCTACTTTATGTATTATATCCCAATGTGTTACACATACAGCTTTAAGGTCATGAACCTCTGCATTTTGCTTGCCTAGTAATATGGTTAGATATTCTCCCTGTTTCAGGTTTTCTGTGATGAACATTTTAAAATGGTCAGGACGAACATTTTCAGGTCAGGATGAATTCTATTAAAAATCTCAGTGTGAATGGAGCCTGGTTGCCTGGATATTCATTGTGAGGAGGTTGAAAACTCACAAGAACAATGCCCACAATTATATTAAAGAGAGAGAGATCCACATATAAAAGAGATCCTTTTCTTTTATGTGCATGGTCACAGAATGAGAAAGGTTTACATTATTAGTAATTTTATTAACTTCTATTATTGCTTTCCTGTTTATGTTTTCCAGGTTGAAAAGCTCCTTATAACCCCTGCATCAATTCTTCAGTACATCAAATTAGAAAGTAACCTGGAATTAAGGAGAAACTTCTTAACAGTGAGGACAATTAACCAGTGAAANNNNTTGCCTTCAGAAGTTGTGGGTGCTCTATTACTGGAGGTTTTTAAGAAGAGACTGGACTCTTGTCACTTATCTTTCAGGCTACAGGGTCTCTTGCTTGAGCAGGGGATTAGACTAGAAGATCTCTAAGGTCATAGTAGACTGTTATTTTTCTACTATGATTTGAACTACTGTAAATTGGGCTATCACACTTTAGTTCAATCATGCATTATCGATCAGCTTTGTCAAATAAGCACCATAGTCCTGCCATTACTTATGCTATTAATTTTAGCAACTGCTAACTGCCATTGTAAGTATTTCCTCAAAATTGTATTACTCTGTTTTGAGGTACTATGGACAATTACAGTGGCAGCCTCCTTGTAATGTAGTTACTATTTTCCTTTTCCTCAGTAAAGCCTCCCCTATTGCTCTTAAGAAAGCACCTCACCATTAGGGCAAGCATAGAAGCCCTTTTACCTCAAACCTTGTGGATTTCTAAATCAGTTTTCAGGCTACCCACCATGGCTGGCTGACTGGCTATATTTGAGCTATATTTGCAACAGGAAGGAACTCTATATTCTGTAAATCTGCATGAAGTCTTTTTATATATAATAATGACGATCACTCAATATGTTTTATGTTTCTATTCTTTACCATGATAGGATATACATCTACCTCAATAACAGTCTTGAATAGTTGTAAGCATGGAGTCATTTATTTATATTTATTTAGGGTTCTATTGTATAAGAGTTAACATTTTATCACTGGCTTACTTTTCTATTTACCAATAAATAAAACTGTCACATGGATTGCATAAGAAATATTCCTGAGGCAACAGCTGTTGGCTTTAGGGCTAGATTCATGAGGGCTGGATATTCATTAGTCAACAGCTATTAAAAATGTTCTGCAAAGAACCTTTTAAGTCTGTTCAGCTGCAAGCTGCTGATTATGAGAAAGGATGTAAGACATTTTTAGTTGAATGGACTAAGATTATAATTTTTTGCCTAATGTGACATGAGGAGAAGGCATTTTATTGTAATACCAAGGACAGAGGATTTTAAACTGCATTTCAGATTGTTCTCATTTGCCATGGGAGTGTAATGCTGCAATAATGGTAGCATCTACCTGACTTTGGTTGATCTTGAAAATTAAGGGAATATCTGGTTTGTATCTGGTTGGGAGACTATGAGGTAATGTCAGTATTATAGACTAGACAGTAAAATTTAAAAAAGAAATATCCTGGAAGAACAGATTGCCAAATCAAGTTCATTTTATTGCTCACAAAATGTATGTGGGTATGTGTATGAAATTACCAGGAGTCAAGTTTGACCTGAAGGAGATGATGCAGAATTCTGGAGCAGACACTGATTATGTTCTGATGTATAGCAATTGAACTCCTAAACCTTTTATATTTCTTTTACTAATCCTTAGTTCTTCCTTTATTAGCTTGGGGTATTCTTTAGCATGCCTAACATGGAAGCTCACATAGCAGTGGCCCACAAGTGCTTCCATCTGCAAAAACTGGATTTTCAGTTATCCTTCTTAGATTACAGCAAGGCTATATTAATTGTAATGTGCTTAAATGGGCTTGCCTTTCAAAAGTTCAGAAATTTTAATTTATATAAAATGCATCCACTTGAATGCCAGTAGAATTGGACATTTATACCATATAGTATCTGTACTATGACATTTGAACACAGGTTTTCAGTGCACTTTTTGTACCAATGTTTTAAAGTTTGTATCAGCCTTTATAAAGTGCAGGACTAACTTTCCTGAATTGCTCCCATCACCCACATTCTGAAAACCAGGATTAGAGGCTCAAATTGTTTTCTTGCCTGTAAGATAATTAGGTTGGCAGGCATAAGGATGGGAACTTCACGGCAGAGACTTCCCATGTCGAACACCGTGCCAATTGATGTCCTCTGGTTGCCATCAATACAAACCTTCAAAGAGGCTCTGAAGATTCACCTGTTTACCTTAGGCTATAATTGAGTTTGGAGTCTATTGGGGCATTATATATATTATACAGTCTCGTTCTAACTGTTATTGTTAGCATCATTAATCTTGCCATTATATTATGTAATTAAATGGGTTTCTATGCCACCTTGAGAGGGTTTCCCTAATGAAACATTTAAGGAAGCAAGCCAGGTTTTGAACAGAATGTCTGATTTTGAAATGGTTTCCCACAGAAGCCTGAATTGAAATACTGAAAGATGTCAAATTCAATTTACTTTTTAATAATTTTGGATCAGCATAGAGTATATTCACCCTAAATATATTATATTTTTAATATTTGTTATTTGTTTTTATTTACCCTTTCATGGTGATGAGACAACTTAGAATTACAGAGTTGGAAGGTGACATTTAGCCATTGATCTCAACCTCCTGATCTATACAGAAGTCCAAAGCAAAGGATCTCAGATAACTAACTGCCTAACTCCAATGAAGGAGAAACTACTACCTTTCAGCATAATTGGTTTCACTATCAAACTACTATTACTGTTTCCTCAGCGCTCAATCTCCTTCAGCACCTCATCACAGAACTTTATTTCCAATCCTCTGATCTTCTTTGCTGCTTTCTGAACCTGTTTCTCTGAACTCCTTTAACATAATGTTCAAAACTTGCTACCTTATTCGAGGTGAGATTTGCTGATTTAAATATTTTGCACATGAAGGCACATTTGAAAGGCCCTTAAAATGGCTTAGATTGAGTTAAAAAAAATAAAATACCATTATTCGTTTTGAACAAGAGGTCACTTTGGTTACAGATACTCAGATTCTTATAGGAGTTTTGTAAATTGAAACAAAGAACCCTTCTCTCTCATATTCAGAGGCAGTGTGTAGGCAAGAATGGGATATTTATTATGACAGTCTTACTCAAATGCCATTCACTATAATTTTGATGAAGAAAAACAGACTTAAACATCATAGAATGATTGAGGAGGCTTTCCTGTTAATACTGGTGAGTTAGTAAAATAATATTTTCCATTGGCATGTGTGTTACGTGCACTCCCAAGTTGAGGTTATGGTCATTCACTGGAATCATTCTCATCCATACACTGAGACATAACAGGTTCTTTGAAAATATGGGTACCAGTGAAGTTAAAATAACAGCAAAACTTTACTGGTTGCAATGTACATTTGCTTTTTCTCACATATCCATGCACACTCATCTATACTTATGTGTGTCCATCCTGACTAGGTTGCCAGGTTCTAGCAAAAGGGATGGAAGCTGCCAAATCTGGATCCAAAGATGACTCAAAAACTGGGTAAGCTTCAGGATCTCTTTTATCCTCTAAAGTCTTTGCTTTGTTGATTCACAAACTAGCAGTTACTCTTGCCTTGTTAATATACAAGTAAGGTAGCTGTTGATGGGACCTGTGTGCATGTGGACATTTCCATGTGTTCAGGTTCAATTTCCTTTGTCTGGTTCAGGTGGTATTTTTTTTCTTTGTTTCCTTAACAATTTGTTTCCTTTTTAACTATCTTCCCAAAGGGATCTTTTAGATAAGATTCCTGACTTTTGTCCTCTCTGCTTATGTGCTTGCTTCATCTTTAGTGATGGCAGATTCAGCATAGTCTCGCAGACAGTTCTTTCTTTCTATGGTTTTCAGAGGTGTTTATAAAAATAAATTAAGCCTCTGAGGGAACAGAGTACTATGCTTGCTTACCAGAATTCAAAGAGAGAAAAAATAGTGAAATGAATTTCCTGTTCTATATCCGCAGTTTCAATTAGATGAGATTCATTATGAAGAATGAATGAGATTAGTACCTTCTAATAAACCTAATTTTTTTTGTACTGAGCCCACAGTCATCAAGAGATGAGTCTATCATTTATTAAGAACCATCAATTCAACCTTGGCAACAGTGTTCAAAGTAGAAGGTAGGTTTCCCTAAGGAAGCTGTGGAAGACTTTCTAGAGCTGTAGTATCTTTCCCTCTCCATCTGATTCATTTTTAATAGTAGTACTGGCAAAGGCTTTTAATATATCTAATGAACATATGGCTAGTGAAAATGAATTAATTTTTATTGATTTTTATAGTATTTAATACTTTCCTGATAGGAATAGATACATTTCGATTTGGAATCAAATCAGATTGCATAAGAATAATTTTACTTATAGTTACTTTAAACAATTAGCTAACAAATTAGTATATAATTTATAGACCATATCAAGAAGTAAAATGGGTCTATAAGATGCCAGTTCCTGAGGGCTTGGAAGCAATTTAAATTAATTCTGGCCCTTAAATCTGGTAAAAGTGCTCGGGAACTGGCATCTTATAGAGATTTTCCATTCTGAATAGTGCTAAAAACTATTTCTGAAGACAGAGATTTCTGAAACAGAGAATATATAGTCTGTAAACTGTATAGCCTCTGGAACAAAATCTGGGAATGTTATTCTATTTAAATATTGTTTGATTTTTGCTATTGAGAGATTTTTTGAGGAATATAATTGTTGTTATGCAACATCTTGATCACATAAACAAGATAGACACAGACTTCAGAGAATAATTAGGACTGCAGAAAAAACAATTATTACCAACCTGCCTTCCATTGAGGACCTGTATACGGCATTAGTCAAAAAGAGGGCTGTGAAAATATTTACAGTCCCCTCATATCCTGGTTATAAACTGTTTCAACTCCTACCCTCAAAACAATGCTATACAGCACTGCACACCAGAACAACTAGACACAAGAACAGTTTTTCCCCGAATGCCATCACTCTGCTAA
>AZIM01003588.1:122418-132503 GCA_000516915.1 Ophiophagus hannah | reverse complement strand
AGTTGAAGTCCATAAGTCTTAAACTTGCCACGTTGAAGACCCCTGCACTAAAGGATATAAAACTATTAACTGTTCAATATATTAGTAGTATGACATTTTTCATGCAAAAGAGATGTTTTGTAGCATTTTGCTCCTCAAATTCTCCCAAATAACTTCACTATTTCGGATATTATTCTCTTTTGATGGAGGACAGACCATTCTGGAGAAGGTCTATCAGGTCACTAAGAGTTGATACTTACTTGAGGACATAGTCGAACAATTAAAATGTTATTTTGTTATTGCTGTCAACCATTAGGATATTGATTCTGTCTGTCTAACTAATCGGTCCATCTGAAATCAACCACACTTTAGGCAATTTACAGAATTTATACAGTAAAAACAGAATACAGGTTTAGAATAAAATTAAAATAGCAACTAGAGATAAAAGGCTACTTTTATAGAACTATGGAAAATTGCACTACTGCATACAGTTAATCAAAAAGGTCCTTTAGATTAAGCTATTTTTTCCTTCTGTTTCTGGAAGGCCATAAGGCTGGAGGTAACAGTTGTTTCAGGGGCATGTTATAACAAAAGTAGGGTATTGCTATAAAAAATGTCACTATTGCCCACCACGATATTTCTTGAGAGATTCTTAATAGGCTTCCCTTGATGTCCAGGTAGCATGAACAGAGACTAATATGGAAAAACAGAACCATATATGGTTTTAGTGATTAGCACTTTAAATTGCACTTGGAAATCCACTGATAATGGTACAGCTCCCAGAGCAGAGGTATAATATACAATAATGTAACTGAGCCTGTATGTCGATGCCTTCTGGATCACATGAAATTTTGGTGTGGTTTGTGTGGCAACCTCACATAGAGCAAATTGCAGTAATCTAATAGGCTCAGTTTGGTTAAAGGCACTGGGCTAAAAATTAAGAGATTCAAAGTTCTAATTCTGCCTTAGGCACAAACTCAGCAGGATGACTTTGGGCTGGTCATTTTTTTTTAACCCTAAGAAGAAAGCAGTGGAAACCATTTCTGAAAAATTTGCCAAGAAAACTGCATGGACTTGTCCAGGCAATTGCCAGGAGTCAAAATTGACTTGAAAACAAACAAACAAACAAACAAACAAACAAACAAACAAACAAAAAAAGATGATAAAGGCATAAATAACCATCCTCAGGTCACCCAATTCCAAGCAAGGATTCAGGTGATGCACCACCCACAGCTCTCCTGGTCACAATTTTTACTTGCTTTTAAAGCAGGAGCCATCAAGCCATGAGGACCCACAGATGGCACCCCGGCTAGAAGAGATGAAGTACAAACCTCATCTATGAGAGAGTCATCCGGATCATAATCTTGCATGTCAATAATTTCTGCTGGCAGATTAATGGAGGCAACAGCTTCAGTAAGTACCAGTGCAAACCGCTAGAGAGAAAGGGGAAAAAAACAGTGAAGATCTGTTTCATACAAGAAGCCAGACTAGATGATTCTGTGAGTGAGAAATTGCTTCAGTCTTATATCTTGCAATTTTTCAGAGGTTCTTAGGTGCAAGGCAGGGAGATGCTAAGGTTTAGCACTGAAACAGTAGCTTGGTTTCACACATAATCCCCACCAGTATTTAAGAACTGCAGACATCAGGAGAATCCCAAGAAGACCAAACCTTAGAGGCTGCTTCCAGTATTTGACAGTGGGAAAGCACTGAAATGGATGGACTCCAGCAATTCTTGTGATTGGAAGATGCCCGTACATAAAAATTAATATATCTAAACTGGAAGGAAAAATCTCTACTCTGAACTGGACTCAGAAGTGGGAGCTTATAAAAGCAGAGATGGGAAACCTGCCATACACAACCTCTCAAGTCTTTGGACGCAATTCCTTCTTATCAAAAATCAACAATAATGGCTTTCAAGTGGAAAAATTCTAAGACTATAGTTTATCCTCAAAAAATAGGCTTACCACAATGGAAACAAAACACTAATCTCTCTACAAGCCTCAAATGCCATTGCTCTCTATGATCACCCCCCCACACACACACACACACATTGCTTATCAATCTTATACTGCAGCCCTTGTCTTCATACTCTTGGTATAAAGAGACAGAAATGTGGCTCTCCAAGTGGACCTTAAAAACTCTGTGCACCACCACGTTGGTTTGCTGAATAGTTTGGGATACTGTTCTCTGGTCTGATACTGCATAACTGCTACAAATGCCCAAAAGGGCACTTTATTCCTCAATCACAATCCCAGTGAGTTTGGATGGAAAAAGTTATTGGCTGAAAATTATCTGGACAGTATTAGCATTGAATGAGGATTTGAACTGTAATCTCTGTATTGCAAATCTAATACCAGAAATGCTACATGACACTTGCAACTTCAAGGCAGGAGTTATGGATGTAGTAGCCAAGAAGCCTCTAATTTTGATCCAGTTGTTGAGTGTAACTATTCACCACTTAAGGAAAGATTGGACAGCACTTAAATTCCATTTCTTATGTCTTTTCTCCACTATCACTACCACTTTANAGTTGCAAAGCGTAACCTTATTGCTTAGCAATGGAAATTCTTGCAGTCCCAGTGGCCTTTGTTAACCAAATCCCATCGTCATTAGGCAAGACAACTTCCTGCCAGGTTCCCACAACTAAGTCAGTGGGGAAGCCAGCAGGAAGTTGCTAGTCTAAATGGGTTACAAACAGGTCAAAAGGCTGACTGCTGCCAGTTTGGGGACGGCATGAAGGGGTGCATGAGGCTGTGAGAGGGGGTTGGAGAGGATCTATGGATGGCATGGGAAGGGTTGAGGAGGATGTGAGAGAGGCCTGTCGAGGCTTGGGGAGGGTGCAAATGGCCTGTACAGTGCAAGAGCAAAGGAGCTGGGAGAGGGTGCACAACTGGAGGAGATTTCGCCCAGCAACTTCCAAACTTCACTGCCTTTCACTGCCTTCACTGTCTTTTCTCCACTATCACTACCACTTTACTACACCCCAAAACAACCTCGTATTCAAATTATTTATTTATAAGTAACAGATTTTCAGGGCTCAAATTAGGATTAAAAAGGGCCAAGCTCTGAAGATAGGAATTAACCAAAAACGTACCTGAGTGTTTTTTTTCCCTCCTGAAAATGGTCAACTATCTCTATTCAACAAAAGGAGAAAAAAAGGCATGGGTGCAAGATAAATTAATTCACCTCTTGCTGGATTAATGAACTATTTACCTTTGCTGTTCCAGTCTGGGAACCATAGAATACCTTCACTCCAGCTACGTGGACTTTCTCAAAGCTTGGATCTTGCTGTTCTTTTTCGGCAGCTGTGATTTTAGAAAGGTTTAATTCTGCAAGGCGATTTTTGTTCTACAAAAGAAATATTTAAACAACAATATTTAAATATTTAAACAAAGAGTCCCAGAAATAAACTTAGTCTCTTTTTTCCTGGTGCCATTAAATAGTCACTTTACCCCTCAGTGCAGATGATGTGTACAAGTTAGAGAGAAAGTCAGTTTTGTCTAAGCAAGTTTTCTCTTATAGAGGAATACATGCTGTTATATGTGAAAATTACATATTGCAAGTTACACCTGAGAAAATGAAGAACATAACGGAATCCATGTTTATCCAATATATGAACTATGCAACAATTATTTATATAACTATATCTAACAAACACATTATGTTTTGTAACTTGTTATGTTCTAAGGTAATGGCAGGTTTGTATTTTTTGGCATAAGGATATGAGAAGGAGATACTAGGTTATCATGACCCGAAAGGAACTGGTTAATGATCTATTGTATTACAGAAGGTCATAACAGGACCATAACAGGAAGGAGCCATGAGAACAAGGGTTTCCATGAGATGGGATTTTGGATGGTGTACTTACCAAGAGAAAAACAGGACAAGGAAACAAGTGTTATAATAATATGGGTGTGGCGTAGGGAGATACGTAGCTTGGATAGATTGTGAACCCAGGAAAGGGGCAGAGACTGTATATTTGAACCTGTATATAAACCCCAGCCCTCCTGGGGAAAATGTCTTCTGCCATGAGCAGAATTCCCTTTTGCAAAAGCTTAATAATAAAGCTCTTACGTATTGTTCACGTGTCTCCAAATTTCAGTTGTTTTGTGATTATTATCACACATGCTGTACCTGAACAAGAGAAATTAAGTAGCCAGGCAGGAAATATCATCCACTAATATTGAAATGACAACATATCAATTTGTCATTATTGAAGATCCATTCCCAAGTATTGCTCAGAATTTGTATTTTACCCTAATCCTAACTCTATGGTTGCCAAAATGTCATATCATTCCAGATATTCTATGTACCAGATATTATATCATATATAATACCCTGGTGTTATAATATATTATACCCCGGTGTGCACATGTATCTCCTCTTCTGCGGGAGCTACATTGGTTGCCGATTTGCTTCTGGGTGCAATTCAAGCTGCTGGTTGTCACCTTTAAAGCCCTTCATGGCTTGGGGCCGGGTTATCTGAGGGACCATCTCTGAGGGTCACATCTACCTGACCCATCACAGCGGGGAGGCAGGGAATGTTGCAGATCTCATCCCTGAGATACATCTGGTGGGACCCAGAACAAGGGCCTTCTCCGTGGTGGCTCCCTCTCTCTGGAACATCATCCCCCAAGAGCGGCCCCCACTCTGATACTCTTCTGGAAGGCGCTGAAGACAGTGGGCCTGGGGAACCCAGAGCAGGATGAAGCCCATTAAATGGCTCGTGTGATCTGCTGTCACCGGGGCAAGGGGTGGGAGTTGGGGAGTGATTTTGTTATATTGTACTATATTAATTTATTTGATACTTTTTGTTAGTTTTTCTTTTAAATGTGGTTTTATATTTTGTAAGCTGCCTCGAGTCGCCATGGGCGAANNGGTGGAAATATAAATTCAATAAATAAATAAATATACTATTCTATGAATATATAAACAATAAGTTACAACTTGTGTAGTTTGCTTCAAAGGATTTAATTTCTGAATAAACCTGCAGAAGATAGTACTACATTTTTGGTGGAAAGAATTTGCCTTCTTTGGGATGCAAATTCTTTCTGGGTTTTTTGCTACTGAATGTTTCTTAGTCTCTCAATTGTTTGAGCACTCAAGAGGCCACAACCACAGACATTCCATCTTTCCTCGAGGTTAAAGTGACCAGAATTGAAAATATTAAACACAATGAGAATAAAATTACCTGCTCTTTGACTTTGTTGAGGAACTGGAAGCAAAACCAAAGGCTGATTCCAAAAGCTGCACATGAATAGAGGTAAAATCGGTTCAGCCACAGGAAAGTTAAGTGAGCATGGAGATTGTCCCAGGTGTCTGCAGGAGTATCTGAAACACAACAGAACAAAATGCTACTATTTATAAAAGCTAGATATCAGGATAAATGGAGATTTTCTCTCGTAAGCATGCTTCAGACCAAATTAAAGGTGGCAGAATCATTGTATAATCTTAGAATTGTACTGTTTGACAGGGACCATTAAGGACATCAAATCCACCAAGCTGCTCAACTCAGGAGCCAAATTAAAGTACCTGAGATACATGGTACTGAAACATCAATTGCCATTCCTTCAATCTTTCTTTACAGAGCTTAATTTCTAGTCTCCTGATCATCTTTCTTGATGTTCCCAGAACCTGCTCAAAGTTCTTTGAATCCTTCTCAAAGTGCGATACCCAGAGCCTTTTACAGTATTTAGACCAAAGCAGAAAAGAGTGGAACAATTATTTACTATGATTTAGATTAGAAATTCAGTTTCTGTTGATACAGTCCTAAAATTGTATACCTTCTTATCAGCAACCTCATCTTCCTTGCTCATATTCCATTTGCACTCAGTTACTATACCCAGACTTTTTTCCCACCATCTGATATCCTCTGTAAGTCATGTCCTCAGTGGGATCAAAAGAAGCAAGATGTTTGCAGCTTTGTCAAAACCCCATTATTTTTATATTGTACAGATGTCAAATGCACATACTAAACATAGGACCTTCAATCATACTGCCTCCTGAGTTTTTCATTTTTGTTTCCTAAGTAATTAGCATTAATTGTGGGCCCTGCTATGTATTTGACATCAACAGTTAATTCAGCTTTTGGTGGTATAGGATCCATGCTGTGCTGATTGGTTTACTATAATATTTTTATATATTTGAGATAGGCAGCCATATAAATTGAATAAATATGAAATAAAGTGCTACTAGAGTTCAAACAAGGTCTGCCATAATGTACCTAGGGTAAGTTTGACTTTGGTTTTCTTGTGTTTTATATTTAAGTCTTACTGTTATTTTTACTGCACTTTTGTAAGCCATCCAGAGCTATTACAGGAGTAAGAAAAATATAAATTTTATAAACTAATACTGTATTTCCTAATCAAGGAAGAGCCAATAAATTTTGAGATGGGGAGTATAAGCTCTATGCAATCACGAGTGAATACTTGTGCATAAATGTCACTAATTGCTTTTTCTTAAATTTCACGTAATATTTAAGTAAACCTTGCAAAATCGTCCTATTTATTTTCACACGAAACTTTCGACCACCGCCCTTGCCCAACCCAGCTTCCAAATAAACCGTATTTATTTTCTATGGAAACGATACAAACTCGTGACTGTTTAGATCCCGAATCTTCAGCGAGCTACAGGACTTCCGTGTGAATAAATCGCTTGTCAAAAACCTTTGCATGCTTTCTGGATGTGGAGAATAAACTGCATAAAGCTCAATAAGACTTCCTTCACAGTGAGTAAGTTTATTCGCCTCCAAGTACTTACCCATGTCTTCCCTCCCAAGCAGCAATTCCCGATCCTATCAAACGATGTTTTTCTGGTTCGGGATCGCAGGAAGGGGGTTATTCCCAAAAAGTCCCATTACTCGCCCCACGAGCTCGCAGGCGCAGCCATTTTGCACCTTCCACCCCCGGCATGCTGGGAAGAGGACATTAACCTCTCAGTGGCTGAAAAGAAAGTTCCCCCCTCCAGCACCGGTGATCGCTGCAAAACGCTCTCCCTTCAAAGTGTGCATGGTTTTAATCAATAAAGAAGCATCTTCCGTCTCCAGAATCGAGTGTATCGGAGAGATTCGAAAATCCATGTGTTGGAAGAAATATCCATCTGGTTCCCTTTTAATATTTCTCAAAATGTTTCCTTCATCTAGAAGAGGGGTGGGCGCTAACTTTCTACACACGCATTTAAATAACACGGATCCTAAATGCTTCGCGTTGGAATAGAGGGCGGGGGGAGAGATTGAGCCATGGATGGTTTTAAAGGCACGGTTGGTTTACAGGTCGTTATGCCAATCAAGCATCCACTGAAGTGATTAAAGAGCCTTCTGGGTCCGTATGATATGAACAAACCACAACTGGCTAGTACATCGAGACAATTTAAACTGGAATGCAGGCAAATATACCTGTCCCAGGATAATGTTGCAGGATCCAATCTGGGTCGATCACCGGGACCAAACGTTCAGTTTTGTAAGCTTTCGGACTCATGCTGAAACTTCTCTCTAGCAGAGTGTGAGCCTCCGGCAGGAAAACTAAACCCCTAGTCCCGGTGTCCGACCCAGATCCTGCACAATTTTAAACAAAACCATGTTTAAATACGATTATATGAATCTGCACAGCGGCAAGTCCAAAATCATCAGTTCAAGGATTTGAAGACAGTTCTTCCTTAAGCAACCGTACTGGCTATTTATTTATTTTTTAAATCCAAAACAATTGTGCTGCTTGCAGTTTTTTTTATCAAACCTCTGCAAAAAAGGAGTCAAAACTGTTAAGCCTCGGTTTTGTTTTGTTTTTAGCGGTCCCTCCTCGTAAGCCCTCTCACCCCCGAGGGGTCACTTTAGAACGAGGAATCATTAATCCTCAGGATTGGTTTCCCACCCGAAGTGAGTTAAGAACGGACTTTTGGGGAGCTGGTTCTCGCGAGATTTGGGGCACGTGTGTCGTCACAACGGAGCGGCGGAAGGGGCTCAGCTGTTGGCTTGTGTCCTGTTCTGCGGCGGCGGCCGATAGTTGGAGTGTCATGGCGATCTTCACGCCGACTAACCAGATTCGCCTGACCAATGTGGCCGTCGTGCGGATCCGACGGGCGGGGAAGCGTTTTGAGATTGCCTGTTACCGGAACAAAGTCATGGGCTGGCGGAGCGGCGCGTGAGTGGGGCTGGGGCCGCAGGGGGAGGAAGAGAAAACACCTGTCGTGTCCGCTGACATTGGACAAAGCCAGAGTTTGCGAGTTTACATGCAAGACTAACCTAAATAAATAATCAGTCAATAAATCCAGGGTTGATCTTTTCTTTTCTTTTTTTCAATTTTGCAACTCCTAAGTTAACAACTTGCCTTAAAATGTTTACTTGTAAGCATGTGCAAATCGCAGGGCTTAAACTCTGAACCATGTTGCTGTTATAAATCAACTACAGTATTTACACTTCTGTATTCATTTTATTTATTTAATTATTGTCTACTAACTGCAGTTCCTGGAATAATATAAATACAGAGTAGTATGATAAAGAATAAGCAAATAGGTCAGAAGGGCATAATATAGAATAAAATAAACGTTAAGTATTATTTCAATTTATATAGCTGCCCATCTCACTGATACGAGAAAAATGCATCTAAAGCTTGACATAAATTTATATCCTATTTCTTTTGGCACTGACCAAAGGCTGCCCCAGTTACACTAAATAGAGTCATCTTTCAGAACAGATTTCAGTCACTAAACAATGAATATGTACCTTCCTTATTTTGAGCTCTCAGACTAGAGAGACAAATGGTTACAAATCATTATCTCAATATCGAAGTTTCATGAACCTCCCTTCAGCTGAAAATGGGCAGAATTTATTATATGTGTTCTTGAGGGATTTACAATTTGCCAGAAAACAAGAAAATGGTCATACACTACCTCCTGTTTATCAGTAAGTGATGAAAATATCCTGCTCATTTAACTGTTTTATAAAAATAAAAAATAAAACACCATGGAGCCACTGCAAAAGGGATAGGCAAATTTAAGCCTTCTGCACTTTCTTTCTGATCTTGTTTCACCACACAGTCACATGTACCCATGAGTGTGAGAGAACAAAGCAGCTGGAGCTGCCCCATGTCTTCCCCACATCCCCATATATGTGCTAGAAACTGGGAAAAATGACAATTTCAAAGTAGCTTCTTTCAAAACTGGATGATACAAAGAATTCAGGACAAAATAATAAATGATTAATATAGGGAACAAAATATGATGAAGGTGCTTGGCCATAACCATGCTTTGTTCTAGTTTTATACAATATGCAACTCTTTAAATAATTTGCCTTAGTTATGTGAATGTACCCTTTTCAAAATTGTCATCCATCTGACAGTTATAAAGAACTTTATGAAATAGAACTCACTCCCAAATAAAGAACAATGTAAACTTTTGTTTCAATTATTTAAATTTCTATTCCCCTGTTTGCAATGCAAATCAAAAAAATAAATCTGTGCAATGTATTTATTGCCTTGTATCATTCTAGCCTATCCCTCTGCACTTCTTCCATGGCAAGAATTTTCAATAAGTCCTCCTTGGAAAACTGGGTAGATTTGGTTTTGAAAAGACATTGCCTGATATGGCTTTAAAGAAAATAACCAACATTTTGACTTAGGTCTGCAATAGCAATAGCACTTAGGCTTATATACTCCTTCACAGTACAGCCCTCTCTAAGCAGTTTACAGAGTCAGCATATTGCCCCCAACAATTTGATTCCTCATTTTACTAACCATGAAGGATGGAAGGCTGAGTCAACCTTGAGCCAGTCAGGATCAAACTGCTGGCAGTCGACAGCATTCTGACCACTGCACCACCTTAGCTTAGTGGTTAGAATGCAGTGGTTAGAATGGAAACTAGCAACCAGTACAGTGATCTTGAAATAGGTGTTATGGTATACTGACAAGGTAGTCTCACAATTTGCAGCTTTGAATTCATTCCCAAGGGCAGGTCCACATAACCCAATGATCAGGACATGAGATACTACCTTCAGAGCAATTTGCTTAAGTAGAAGCTGCAATACTAACCAAATTTCGGTGAAGCAATAGCATTTAGCAATAGCATTTAGACTTACGGATTGCTTCACAGTACTTTATAGCCCTCTCTAAGCAGTT
>AZIM01003588.1:106207-116688 GCA_000516915.1 Ophiophagus hannah | reverse complement strand
CCTCAGAAGGATGGAAGGCTGAGTTAAGCTGGTGAGAATTGAACTGCTAGCAGTCAGCAGAAGACATATTGCATTCTAACCACTGCATCACCATGGCTCTTATACATGCAAGGGCTGGCCATAGAATTACTTTTTTGTCAGTGTTGTAAGAGCAAATGGTTGCTAAACAAGAGCTACTTGTATAACTTGCTACCACATACAAATGATTTAGAAGATTTAAGAGGAGATCTAGCATATCCGTAGAGAAGGGAGCATTGTTAAATGGTTTTCCCCCATTAGAGCCAAACATCATTGAACTACAGTAGTGAAAGTAAAAACAGAGGGTGGCGGGGGGGGCGGTTCAGGGATGTAATGGGAATATGAGAATAGAGGGATGGCTATCATTTTTATACCCTTGTTCTTGCAAGCATCTAGCTACTGATATTCCTTGACTTAAGACCATTTGTTCAGCAGCTGTTCTGAAGTTAAGACAGTGCTGAACAAATGGTTATAATTGGTCCTTGGGGGTTTTGACCATTCAAGAACCTCCACAGCAGAGGTGGTATTCAGCAGGTTCTGACCAGTTCCAGAGAACCAGCAGCGGAAATTTTGAGTAGTTTGCAGAACCGACAAATACCACCTCTGACTGACTCCGACGATTGCATGATTGTCATTTGTGACCTTCTCTGCTGGCTTTTCCAGAAAGTCAGTAGGAAAGCTGGTAGGGAAAGTCACAAGTCATTGGGATAAATCTTCCCCTCCCGCATCCCCTGCCTAATTTCTGCCATGTCTCTTTCTCACAACCTCCCACACCCTCACTGTGCTTCCCTCATACCTTTGTGTACCATCCTCGGGTTTTCCTTGTGCCTTTCCCCCACTCGACAGCAGCCACTTAACTGCCTACCAACCTGCTTGCAAGTCACTTGGGACTTGCAACTTCCTGCCAGTTTTCCCAGTGACTTGGTTACTTAAAAGAAGTCCCCTTTCCTAATGACCATGGGAATGATGACAATTGGGATGGCGGGGATTATCGTTGCCAAGCGATGCAACCAAGCTTTAGGACCATGTCTCTTAGCAACAGAAATTCCAGTCCCAATTGCTGTCATAAGTCAAGGACTACCTGTAAGTTACTTTGGGAAGAAAGATGGTAGGTCCACCTTGGTCTTATTCACCAGGGCAGTTCTTTGTAAGATATGGCCTTTCCAGTCTAATATAGTGCTAATGTTGCAGGTGTGCCTTGTGGATCCAGGCTGCTTCCGGGAGATCGATGAATTGATCAGGTGTGAAACCAAAGGCAAAGGAACCCTTGAAGTTCTCAGCCTGAAAGATGTGGAAGAAGGTGATGAACGCCTGGAATGATTGGGTGCCTGTGGTGTCGCTGTGCAAAGACTGTATTAAAAGGCATCCTAGAGTTGCCTCATTGAGGATTGACCTTTGCTCTTTTCCATTTGAGGTTTTATATAGTTATTAGTCCTCTGCTTCTTCCCCAAACTTCGATGGTTGGTATCAACTAAAGGTACCTTATAAACCCACTTAGCCCTTAAATTACCTGCTAAGGAAGGGATTTTACACTGTTTACTCCTATGTTGATTGTTTTGAGTGTAACTGCAAAGTGACAATTTTGTGTTAAGTGCCAAAATGCCTTTCCCTAAAAGCAAAAGGCTTCAAGGAAGGAATTGACTGCAGAATTAGAATCATGAGTTAATAACTCAGGTTTCCTCAAAACAAGCACAGTAATGTCTGGATTTACCAGCAGGGTTTGTAAACTATGAGATAGACAGCCACTGGTCGCTTTGAAGGAAGTGACTGCACAATAATAATATTGTCCTAATTATACAATAGCTCAATTCTGTGGATGGTGATTTATAGACCATCTAAAGAGTTTAGTGGCTATCTTTCCAAAGTCAGTCTTGGAATTTATTGAGTTTGATCCCAGTCTTTACTCCAGGCGAAATTGTAAAAATACTGACTTGACACTGAAACCAGAAGTTGTTCAGAAATTTTATTTTGGAAAAAAATACAATAACTTAATTTAGAAAACATTTGTTATAATTAGACAACCTTTAAATCGAAGTAAAAGAACTAGTTTGGCTCCAGTGATATTTTAACATTATTTGTTCTATTAATTTAATATTTAAGAGTGAGCCAAAAGAACAGAGATCAGTTCATTGTCAACACAAAACTCTGAACTGAGTTTGATTTCTTGTGAGTAAACTAATAGGGCTGCTGTCAAAAAGAACAAAATATGCCTTGCCTGATATTTGTCATTTTCTTACAATCTTTGGAGTTCATAGTGCAAACTGTAAGAGGGTTCTTTGAGGAAAGCTGCACTTTTTACTTCCTCAGACACTTTAAAGTTCTCATATATATTATAAATATTGATGTACAACATCACAATAATTTCTATTATAGAATGTCAAATTTAAGTTTGGAAATCCTTAGATTTTTAAAACAAGTTCTCTAATGAATAATTTAAACCAATTACAGTCTGTAAGCTGTCATTAATATGCCAAGGAAGATACCAAAGCATAGGTGAGGGGATGTTTCCACAATGCCTTTCCTCAACTTATTTTTTTTAACAAGCACCTTTCAGCTATCATCCTAATCTCTTGCCCACAAAGCTCAGTAGTTTTGTGTTAGTGATTTAATTTTTCATCTACATGACTAACAAGAACTCCAAGGTGTTCTACTTACAAAGTTTGTCCTTATATGAATAAACTTTATTGCTTCCTCTTCCTCCAGACTTTTTTTTGGCAATAAGCACTCTAATTTCCTATAGCCTCACTTATGTGGCATGGATATGTAAATTTATCTTTCTTGATGACTCCGCTATATGTTAGCAAATGGTGAGGGAGAAGGAAGACTTGAAAAATATATCTGCCAGACACTATATTGTAGGATCATCTTTGAGTTGTATTTCTCCTATGTGAAGGTTCTCTTCCAGAACCTCATAATTTTTTGACTCCCCATCAAGTAGTATTGGCTCAAATTCAGGAAGCCATCCATACATTTAGTCCATTTTTCCCAGCCCAAGTGCCCTTCCAAGTATCTGCATTTCCTAGAATTTAATAGCCAGCATGGTCAAGATGATCAATGCTGGGAGAAGCTATCTACCAATTCAGAGAGTCTTCAGGTTGATGAAAGCAATTTTGGTCCTTGTGATAGGACCTAACTCAGTTCTGCAACTGGCTTTTTACTTTGTTAAGCAGAATATGAGAAACTAAGCAATAGGACAAATATTTTCCCTTTTAAAAAACTCATCCAGACATCAACTTTTTCCCAGTGTCATCACTGTTGCTATTCCCACAGTACCTCCACAATTCAGAAATCGACTTCCAGTATCATTTTTTTTAAAGTGACACTAAAGATAACCACAGATAACCACAATGCTGTAATTCTGAGTATTGGGGTAAAGTTTATCTGACAGCTGCTAATAGACTCCCAGTAAGATAACCCTCCATTCACCTAACCTAGGAACAGAGGATGAATTGAAAAAGTATAGGCCAGGTGCCATTTCAATTGGACAGCTCACAAGGCATGTACCAAATATGTTCTGTTTAGAAGTTGGCTTTATTCTCCTGGGTCAGGTACTACAAACTTGCATAAAGGAAATGGTAGCTCTGTTGAATGTCAAATGGCTTGTTTTCTGTCTAGCCATTTGAAGCTTGTATGTGTGCAATATTGCAAGAAAGCATGGCTACTGTGAGGAAAAAGACATGACCCAGTTGTGATCGGGAACAGCCAGTTGACACATCAACTGGAATCAAGTAATTGAAGAACACCAGTGCCAAGAAAGCTTCAACAGCGGTCTTCTGTTTTGGGCTGGCTTGTAAGGGAAAATTATTAGCCTTATTCATTGGCTTATTTTCCTGCTGTTTCATTTCTCACAGAAAGAGAATAAAATGTTTGATGGAAGATTTATGTTGCTTTGAATTTTAAGAAACATAAAACACAGATTTTTTATTTAGATACTGGCATTAAAATAAGCATATTACCTTACTTCTTGTTCCAAACTCTTTTTCATAATAATTTTTTTTTAAAAGCCTCATTCATCGTAGGATGGGATACAAGTTAAATAACAGCACAATCCTAAGTTTCTGTTCTCAGAAGGAACTCCTGGCTGCAGTTCTTTATATGGCAGAATAATAAATACGTTTACATTTGACCATTCAGTGTGTGAATAGGATCAGGCTCTATTTTCAGCAAAAGAGCTGAATAAGCCCAACCCAGTTTTGGCTTAAGGACATATATAGCATTCCCACTGATTCTGTTTTAATAAACAGATTTGGGCATTTAGAATTTTGTCCTTTAATCAGAAAGACAAAATAATAATTGTAAGAACACTTTACAAAAATAAAAATATTCACCATCATAAATTTACATTTCCACTTTTATGAAAAATTCTAAATGTACAGAACCTTAATCTAGTTAATTGATACAATCCCATTGTTTTTAATGAAATTTAACAGCAAGTTGTTCATAATTCTTCAATGAATATACAACTTAGTTCTTAACTCCCAAGTAACTTAATAGAACTGACTTTGGGAACGTAGTAGAATAGATCTGTTTGAATTTCTTAAGATTCTTCTTACAAACATACATTGGCATGACAAATCTTCAAGTAACCCAAGTAACTCAATTACTTTCAAGACGATGTATTAAATAGTAAGGTGTATTAGATTTGCAGACTTAGATCTCTGGTTGGCTAGTATTATCTAGGTATTTCTATATCAGAATATGAGCACCACTTCCTACGAATGGAAAAGGAATATTTCCATTCTTATGCTTTAAGCAGCAGCTGCATTTTTTCCCCCAGAATATGAAAGTAGTCTGGAAATCTTTGGATGGATGACTTGAGTTGGATATTTGGTCATTCTGTTGCTTCAGATATAGATCACATCTGTTTTGTGTTGCTGGACCTAAGAAGTCATAAAGAAAATATAAAAGATATTTGGGTATAAGGCAAATAGACTACATAACTTAGAGCAGAGGGGTTGAAACATTTTAAAGGTACAGAATAAAAGATGATATGCTTCTTTAAAAAAGGCAACTGTATAAAGAAGCAGTCCAAAATTGATATTAGAATAGGAATAAAATGGAATCTCATCACTTCCTACACCAAGAAATGAAGAAATCATTTCTAAACCACAGTTGTATAATGGATCAAATGTTCACATACAACAGGTATGATTGGTATTTGAAGAAGGCATTGAAACAAATCTCTCTCTCCCTCCCTCTCACTCTTCCCCCTCCCCCATGGAATTATGTGCTCTCCCCTCATCCAGTAGCTCACAGAGATACGGTAGAAGATAACTCCATATATCGTTAAAAATCTCACTGTGGGATTTAAAAATTCTGATTGCATGGCTATCATATTGACTTGGTATTTTCCTTTCCTTTTCCCTTTAATACTTGTTTTGAAAGAACTGATTATTCTTGGATTTTTCTTTGGGAAAAGACATTAAATGGAAAAAGAAGTCAACATCAGATGAGGTGAATGTGAAATTAGCGAGAGAAAGATGATTGATTGACTGACTGACTGACTGNTGACTGACTGACTGACTGTTAGGGAGTAGATCTGTCAGTTGGATGCAGGAGCTGAATGGTACTTCCAAATTCAATGGCACATTGAAGATAAGAAACAAGGAATAACTACACTTTGTGTCCAGTCACAAGTATCCCAAAGCATCTGTGTGGTTTCTAGAGCACAAGTTCAAAAAGTGGGCTAACCTAAATCTTGAGAACCAACTGTTTTATAAATACTTCATCGAGATACAGACACATAATCCAAGGAAAAGATTGGTAGATAGAACATATGGAAAACTGAAAATGAAATTCAAGCCGGTTACCTTAATGTGCTTTCGGTGTCCTGTTTCCATGTTATTGATAACCAGGGGATGGGTTGGAAGAGAGTTTTCTGTTGCTGCACTGGGCATGGTATTCTCAATCACATTTAGCAGGCATGATGGTGAAAAGGACTGTGGCAGATTATTAAACAAGTCTGCTTCAAGGGATTTCATCCAAACAGGAGCCTTTAAAAAAGCAGTTATATTAGCCATTAATTGAGGTTTTATGTTTATTCAGAATAACACGAAACATTTTGAAAGCCAAAAAAACCAATTTAACTCCCTTGGTCTGGAAATTGTCCCTTTATGAAGGACTGAAATGCTCTTGTGTGAAATGCACAAATTATTATTTCCAGAAGTCTTATTTATTTATTGAATTTATATTGCCACCTATTCGCCCATGGTGACTCAAGGCGGCTTACAGAATATAAAAAATTTAAATAAAATATGTATTATATAATGTCCATGATTAACATTAGGAATATTTTATTGGCTTGGATAATACATAAAATCAACTCAGAATTTTACAAGAATCCTATTATTAGATTCAAGTGATTTTTTTCTTCTTCTGGAGAGTCACGTGCAAAAAACGGATCAGGTTGAAGCATCTCTAAAAGTAGCTTCATAGGGATAAACTACAGAAACAACTGTACTATTAGTCATTCTCCCTGAAAGGGTAGTTACCTAAAGATTCAGGAGCAGGAGAAGAATGTAGAAGATTAATTTCACAAGTTGGGATGATTGGGTGGTAGAACTGCCATTCAAGACAGGACAATGCAAGCCCCACCTCCAAATTTGTGTATTTCAGAAGGAAGAGGAAAGGGGAAGAAGGATTTGTGCAGCGCAGGTAAAAGGACAAATATGGGAAAGGTAGAAAATAATTTCTAAATCAAATAATAATTTAGTGGTGGCAACAAGAAAAACATCCTGTGGAGATCTCCCAGAGCTTAGGGGATTTTGCTTAAGGTTAAGGAAAAAGAAAATAAAAATGAAGCTTATGCAAATAGGAGGGTGTGGAACATGGGCTCTGCCTTGCTTTGATCCTTTATTGGTGTTCCTGCTAAAATACACAAGACTATCAAGTTTAGTGCCTGGTCTTTCTTGCTTCAAAGATCAGATACTGGGATTGAGAAAGCGTCCTTCAGCAGAACCTGAAAAGCTGCAATTGGTTAATACAGAATAAGAGAGACAATTTTAAAACCTTTAATCTGGTGGAAAACAACTTCTATTGTACTCAGTTAAAGTACTTTAGGTCAAAGCAGTTTGGTTAGTTGGTAAAATCTTTGTTAAACTGTATATGACTAAGACCAATTTGTTTTTAAGATGGTTTGCTTCCTTCCATATGAGAAAAGAGGTAATCGCTCAAAAAAGAAAGCTTTTTCTAACACTACATACCATCAGCAGTTTTTATACTTTTAAAAATGTATTCAGTATTGAAGTTTATTTGACCATATTTATTAATTTTGTTGAATAAAGGTGAAACCCATTCCTACTTGCCAGTTTTTATTGTCCACAGTCTTAATCACTGGAATCATTATGACAGTCCTAAATATTTCGGCCATAGATCCAGGAATAAATTACAAAAGAAAAGTCATTGTTTTTAAACAAGCTTGCAAGTGCCAGGAAGACACTTCTAGTGGATGTTTGAAAGAGTACTAAAATGATATTTTTGTATGCATTTGTTACAAATTTAAGAAATAAATGCTTGACTGTATGGGAACCTTGTATTCCTTCTCTGATGAATGATCCAAAGAGTCAAGGATTATGTTCCAATGAGAAAGAAATCCGGCGTGTTTCTCTTCAAGTTTGAGAGCATGGATTTCAGTCTTGAGTTCTTTTAGCCGATCTTCAAACTTTCTACTCTTATCTAAGTAGTCTAACCTATGAAGCACAGACAAAACAAAAAAGTAAACAGAGTAGAGATAACCAAATGGGCTGTGAACATAATTAAAACAGTACCTGACCCAGAACTAGTATCTGGGACTAAGAATAGAATTCAGGACCTGAGAATCTAATGGATCAATCTAACAAAGCTGTACCTTACACCTGTGGTCCCATGTGTGGGACCAAATACAGTTCCCAAATTGAATATTCTAATTTGGGATGAGAAGTGCTCAAACTTGAGGTTCCCAAACTACTGATGGATAACCTGTGTGGATCTTACAGGTAAAAAAAGTTGTATATTCATAATCTAGCAAACATTAAGTATGTTTTAGATGCAGTGTTTACACTCTTTTTTGGACTCAGATTTTGAGTTTTCACAGATGTTGTTACTAAGTCCATGTCCTCTGATTATCAAATCATAGAAAGGACACACCATCCTTGCTTTGAACAGTGGAAGATTTATGCTGCATAAAACCCTCAATTTATGCAAATGAATTGTCCCATATGTGGCAAAGAAAGAGATTATTCCTGAAGTATCCTTTGCTCAGATTTCAGATAAAAAGTTCAAAAGATCCCCTTTACCTCTGTTTGGTTTATTTTAAGCAAAGCTTCTGTTCTGATGGCAAGAGATCATTGAGTTCACATAGATGTGCAGAAACTAGTAGGGGATCTAATATTTCTAGCATTGAGAATATGGTTTCTATGCTGAACAGAAATACCTGCCAATATATAACATGAAGCAAAATAAGTTCCTGAATAAAGATACAAAGTGTAAAGAATTCCATTCAGGCACAACATTAATATTCTGAATCTGGAATCTGCCTGGCCTTATTTCAGCTACAGGAAGACAATCCTACCTCTCTCTCTCTATCTCCAAGGAAAGCCTCTTCAGATCAATGTCTCTTAAATCCATCTTTACAAATCCTTTGTCACCACTGATGTCCCTCATGTCAGCAGGCAGAGATGAAATACACTTGACAGTATGCTAGAAAAGACCACAAAAACAAAAAGCTATGATATTGAATCCTATATTGTTTAGGAATAGATTTTGAACACGTGGGATTGTGCTATGCAACTCTGAATTTTTGCAGAAAATGTTACAGAAACACACCACTGGATGGCATAATGACAGCCAAGCACAGATCTGACTAGAAGTTCTGTGGATAGGCTCTAGTCTAGTAGAAACAGGCTCCTAAGTTTGCCTGAGGTTAACAAACTCTCTACCCTGAAAGCATCAATTACAAACACAATGTAATAGGACCTATCATTTTACCCATCTATGTTTGGCAACTTTAAATATTTTCCTTTTTTAATAGGAGAGAATATCTGTAGCTCAGGAATGAAGTACAGAGTTCTTGGTTGTCTATAAACTTGGTTGTCTGCTTGCAAATATTTTATTACCCAACCAGCTAACAACATTGCAAATATCATCAATACCAACAATATCTCTTAGTTGGGTAATAAGACGTCTGCAAGCAAATAATTAAACTCAGAGAGCACCAAGTATTCACATTTTCCTTTTTAATCAGTCCTTCCTCGAAAGACACCCCATAATTCTATCTGAAAAAGATGTTGGGATACTTTTAATGGAATACTACATTCCCCATGATTCTCTGCCTTCCAGACAACTTTAGTGGATGGAAAGAAAGTCTATCTATTGCAGGATTATCTTTTACCTAAGGATAAATTAAATCATTGTTATTGTACCTCTGAAGCAATCATGATTTTTTTAAAAAAAAACTTACAGGAGGAGAGTTAAACTTGCTGACATCTTGAAGCTTTTGCTTTGCTTTCTCTTCGGCTTCTCTGGCTTCCTGTAGGTCCTGTTTTAAATGCTCAGCTTCTTTGGCCCTATCAAGCCAAATTATCATCATAAGCAAATCAATCCATATTTCTCAAAGACAGTCCTTAACTAATGCCCGGAAAGCAAAAGAGGCTTCAATCAACTTTGATAATAGATGGNAAAAGCAAAACCTAAGAGAATACATGCTATCAGGTAACCATGGTAACTGCTAAGACTCGGTTCATTAATGATCTTGCCATATTAATTCGTGATTTTTTTTCTATACACAGAAAGATTACAATCATAATATTAAGAAAATAATTGGGAGATTAGTAGAAAAGAGGTAATTATTCACTTGCTTCCACATTCATGTGCAATTTTAACACTATTTAAAATGTGTGGATTTAAATACTATTGTTTAAATTTTAATTTGTAATTTAAATATGCAGTTTAATGATAACTGCAATTAAAAACAATTAGAAATACTTCTTTAAATATAAATTTAAAATTACTTTTTTTATATAAGCATGCACTTTTGCTGTTTATACTGCCAAGAATTCCTCTAACATTCAGGAACCAGAATGCCAGCAGGATACAGACCAAAAAAACAAGATGTGTCACAACTTAAAAAAACCGATTCTTGATGACTTCACAAACACATCCATGGAGTTTTCTAGGCAGCAAGAGAGAAATGGTTTGCCTCTGCTTTCTTCCATAAAGTTATATTTCCCTTTACTGTATAATTTATCCCTGGATAAATTCCAAGGATTGGTCTTTTACTTTAACCCCAGCCCTTCATCTTCCAGGCCTGACTTTCTTCCTTGTGATCCCATCAGAATCCAGCACATAGCTTTGAAACCTATGATAGTTCATGAGGGCCATATTAAACATTTTCTAACTTGTACTTGGGACTAATTAACCCCAGTGCTGTAGGCAGCTTGCAGAAATGCATGTCCTTGACATCAGGGATGGGATCCAACCGGTATAAC